>VZTO01025940.1:504-49701 GCA_013400615.1 Syrrhaptes paradoxus
AAGTATGCAGGCTGCAATGGGAGTGCTATCCACTGCTATTAGAGAATGGAAGAACAAGATTTCAGAGGCGGGAGTTGAGTGAGGTGTCAGATAAGGAAATGGTCAGTCTTCTGTGTGGGATATGAAACAAAACAATGAGTGCTTAGTATGTGGGAGGCAGATTTCTCTGCAGGGAGGTTAGGTTGAAGTGAGGAATCTACATGCAGAAGAGGCAGAAGGTTGAGAGGAATGGAGTGATAAGTCAGGGCCAAACAGAGAGTCAGCTAATGAGCAAACTTTTGGTGGGACTCTGCGTGCATAATGAACAAGAGTTAGACTGATGGAGAATTTGGGAACAGGATAATATTTGTATTCAAGGAGAATTAAAAAACAAATAAGTGGTGGGTTCCTTTTCCGTCAGTAGCTCTTGTGGGCAATTTACTTCTAAAACCAGCTCTGAGAGGTGATTAAAAGGCCACAAAGCAAAGAGGGTGATAAAAAGAAACAAACCAGTTTGTGTCTTGGCATAGATCTCACAAACATGTAGTCTTGGGTAGTCTAACCTCAGTGAGGTGCCACTGCATAAAGGTGGAGAAAAAAAGTAATTTGATTTTTATTTCTAGCTACGTGTTATGTTGTTAAGACCTGATCTGCTCTTTGAGTCTCTTCAGGAGCCTTTGTTGTTTGAAGTGAGAGAAATGAGTGTGCATTTCATAGTAAACTGCTGTTTGCTTTATTTGTATCTCCATGTAAAATATCAAATTCCCCTTTGGCAAAGGGCAGTATTATGCAGCATACCAATGCAGCAATGCTGCAAAGTTCATGTGAACAACTATTTCTGATCAGATTATGCCTCTTGAATATGAATGTAATTTGTGACCCATGAGTAAGTGTCTTAAATTGTAAACTGTGACCTGTGGGAAGCTGCCACAAAAACTGGGAATACTCAATCTCAGAAGACCAGCAGGGTTAAGATGAGAAGCTATCAGAACATATGAAATACGGCTCTCAACAGAGCCATGGGGTTTTTTTCAGCTGCAGTAAGAAATGAAATTGTTGCTAAATGAGTACATAGCTATATTGTTTTTCAAATTTCTCAGGATTTGAAGTAACTGGCGTACTGTTACACAAATACTAAGAAGGTAAAATACACAAAAGACCATTTTCTATACCTGGTTGAAGTGTGCATATACTGCCCAGGTTGCTGTTCAAAATGAGTGGCAAATTTATATTACTAAAACACTTAACCTCAGCTTGCTTTGAACAGGAGTGATGATTTTGCTCATGTGTAGGATAGCAGAATAGAGAGCTGTTACTGAATGCAACTGTTTGGTCTGTCTGTGGGAGGAGCATGTAAATAGCATTTAATGGTGGCTTTGTCTGCTGCTTCGAGCAATGAAGGTAGCCTTGTGTTCTGAATTCAGTTCAGAATTTGCTTTGCTTCAGAGTTGTTGGAAAGGATCTGTTGCTTTGCAAGCTTACGAAAGAGTCAACTTAATCACTTGTGAATTGTATATCCTACGCTTCTTAAAGAGGAGGCTAGTTGAAGGCAAGTGAGAAGAGTTGAGAAGGTTACGGACTTCTTCATGAAGTGATAAGACTTTAGCCTTTTTTTGGGGGAAGAGTCACATTACTCAAGCATTCTGATGCAAAGTGGGGCTGAAGTTGGAATCATGCATTCGATGCACTGTATCTGCTATTTATGCTGTCAGGTGGCAGAGATAGAGTGGTGTTTTTAACAGGAGAAATACACAGTTGGAAGACAGTGTGGCAAGAAAAATACGTTTGACTAATGGTGCATAGGCAGAATTCTGCCCTCTTCAGTGTATTTAGATTTTGAAACTGAAGACACTGATGTTATAGTTTGTTTTCGTTGCTGCACTGTTGGAGTTTGTGGTGTCTTTAGAATGCTGTATTATGTCTTAATAAGCCTTAACATGCCCTAATAATAAGTTTTGAATGCCTTACTTCTAAGTGATTAAGCCTGTGCTTACATAAATAGGTATCTTAGTGGTAAGATGTTATTTGCATGATTGTGGTTTTTAGGTGGAGAAACTGCAAGCTTGTAATCATATTACTCATTCCAGCTGAAAAAATTCTCACTGCTTGGCTGTTACATCATCTTCATAGCCTGCATGGAACAATTGATGTGTTTTACAAGTGTCTAGAATATTGTTTTTGTCTTCTTTTCTTATGTGGCTTCTCCTTGGGAGTTTTGCTTATGGAAGTATAGGTTGCTTAGTTTTAATCCTGCTCTGTCTTCATCTTTGACCCCAGCCACAGTGTTGCTTGTCTTCATGTTAACACTCAGATTATGTAATTGTGGATTGGACTACACTTAGGAGATAAAAATGAAGAATGAACAGTACAGGTTTCAAATGAAATTAGCAGCTACAGAAGTCAGCGGTCTGACTTCAGAAGTCAGCTACAGGATACAGCGGTCAAGCAAAGCTTATCAGGCTTCTTGGATGGCTGGTTTACAGGATAACTGGGAGAAGAGGGAAGAAAGGGACAAAGTGATTAATTTTGGATTTGGGGCAAGAGAAGTTAAAATGTTTGCCAGTTTACTATTGCAGTCTGTGAAGCTCTCCTTGGACTGGAGAGTTTTAAGTCCTGGGCTAGAAAGTGTAACAACGTGCAAATTAGATGGCTAGAGCGGGTAGATACCTGAAGAAACCTGTTTATGTGAGGGTTTTTATAAACATATGAAAGTATATGAAGGTTTGCAGTATCAGAGTTGGACTTATGTTGTTATTTCTACTCAAAATTGCATCACTTTTGTCATGCAAACTGAATGTAACCTCATGATGCCATAATGTGTGCTACCTATTAATAGAGCCTGTTACCCCAAATATGAATATGTAAATCTGAGAGCAAATACACCTTTGGAGAGCTTCCTTAGATGAAGTGGAAAGGCTGTGTGGTTTTGACAACCTTCTGTGAACCATGAAGGGATGGAATTTGAATCCGTTTTTCATTTGGGCAACCTTAAGATCAGCTTGACAGATTGTACTGTTCGCACAGGATCACTTGTGTCTAAGCTTATTTGAATAATGGAGGACATTGTTCTTAATATAATGGAGAAGCCTACACTTTGTACTTAATTTGGAAATTTGGTTCTAGTGACTGTTACACAAGCAGTGTGATTGTGGTGGTCTTGTTTAAATGTGATTCTTTTTGTTTGTAATTACTGACTTTACAGGTGAAATAATGTTAAGAAGGTGCAAATTAGTGCTCTGCTCGTGTATTCATATAAGTAGGTCCTTAGACTTCAAAGGGGTTACTGACATGAGCAAAATGAAATGTAGAACTGTTGTGCTTTCATTCTCTTTCTTCTGTCTTCTAGGTGTTTGTCTCCTAGTGTAACTTCTGTTGCTTCATTCTGGAAACAAGACTAAAGTCCTCTGGAAATTCCTAGTGTAATTTCATAACCTAATAATAAACAGCTCGCTCTTTTTTTTTCTTTTTCTCCTCACACACAGTAGCTTACTTTGCTGCATGTTGCTTCCTCTGTATTAATGGAAGGCTGAATTTAACTTGTGGCTGATGACACTCTTGCCAGAACATGCAGTCTGCTCAGTCATCAGTCAGAGACATGACAGATGTATTACTCATCTCATTCTGGGATATCCAGCTTCTTTATGTGTAAGGGACATTCCTGGTCCCAGGCAGCTGTCTGAAGAAGGCCAGGCTGACATAGTGAAGTTTGGAAGGGGCCGCATGTCTCACTGCTGCTGAATTTGATAGGGATCTGCCTTCTCCCTGCCCCTGCTGTTTTTCTCACAATGATACTCCAGTCTCATTGTGTGGGCCCGGGGTGGGGGAGTGGAAGAAGTAGACGTCAATAAAATTGTCCCGTGGGCTGACACCTAACCAAACCTGTTTAACACTCTTGGTTGTTTGTACAGCATAGTTAGTGATGCTTTTTATATTCAGAAGACTCAAGTGACTTGGTTTACAGATGCGGCTCTGAGAGTAGATCCATGTGACCCCACCAAGGGGCATTATGGCTTGGCTAATTTAGCCTAATCAGTCCTGAATGCCAAATACACTCGCTTCCACCAAACCTGTGAGATGGGTTTTGCTTCCATTACTTCCCACTGAAGTTTTGTATCTAACTTTGTGTGCTCTGTTAGGGGTGTAGCTTTTGCTTTTTAACCAGATTAGAAATCCTGCTCTTGCTCCCTCCGTCTGCAGTGAACTCCTCTTTTATGTCTGGTTCTGACACTTCCCAGGCCTATCTGCAGGTTTGCATCCATGCCTCTTGCTTCGCAAAGGTAAACACAAACAAGTCCTTCATATAACTTAAAGTCAATGAGAGTCTTTACACTCACTTTGGTGGCAGAGTGAGTCCTTCATCTTCCCTTCCTAGAAACTGGTTGGTCCAGGTCCCATTTTGTTCTTCTTGTTCTGACCTTTGTCCCCATCATGTCTGAGCACTTCAGTCAGCATTAGATTACTGCGTCTTGTTCTGATACTCTCATTCTCTGCTGTGTGATGAGGCTGGGGAATAATAGTGTCTCCATTATTCTGTATGTCCCCATCTTTAACTGAGGATAAGTGACAAAGATGAAAGGCCAGATTTTCAAGATTGAATTGATGCCTGGTGTGATTTCAAAGGTATTTGGAAGCTTCAGAAGCCACCACTTTGTTCTTGTTCCTTTAAGATCAAAAACTGTCCTAAAAAGACTCAGCATTAAATAGCTTGAAAAAGGTCATGGGGAAGGTCTGTTGCAGAGGAGCTGAAGGGCCGTCGGTTCCACATCTGCTTCTGAAGGCTTCCTCTTCCGAAATATGGACACCTCTCAGCCTTGGCCTTACCACACGCTGGCTCTACAGGCAAAATGTCAGCAGCAAATGCCTGAGAGGAGCCTTGCAGGGGTGAGCCACTCTTCTGTACTACGTGATGATGGCTGTGTCCAGGTTTAAGTGTTTGAGGGCTCCTTTCCCTTTCCTTAGTTACTAGTTTTAATTTCAGGGATCTGGTTGCATGATTTGAGAGAAATCTAAACCAACTATGTGTGCAAGGCTCAAACCTGACAGAGTAACCATTATGTGAGCATCAGTAAGCTTTCAGTTAAGAGCAGCCCAATGACTTGTTCCTTTCATATAGGAATGGTATAGGAGAGATGGGGATGTGATAGATGAGAGGTCTCCAGAATACTCATTCAAAGTCCTACTGCCTGTTGACAAAAACCAGCTCAACGCTCCAGTTCTCAGCTTACCTAGATTTTGCCTGGTTTATGGCTGCACTGAGGTGCTCAGATACACACACTATAGCAATTAGTTATACTAGCAATTAGTTGTACCTCCAAAAATGGAGTCACTCATTAAAGCCTGGCCCGAGATGTGAAGACCTAGCATTCCACCTGGCATCTTTGAAGTCTCTGAATGTTCAAAGTCTAATAGTAATAATAATAATAAAAATAATCATATATAAACATGCAAACAATTCCCAAGTGTGTCACAACCACATTGAAGGACAGACTAAAGCATGTTGGTAGGAATGTAAGAAGAAGCAGAACGAAGGTTCAAAGGTGCTGACTGCATGTCTTAGTAATAAACATCACTATTTTAATAGAAAATGTGTCATTTTGACCAAATTTTCTTCTCAGTGCACTGGTATGCTTTCAGGACACTTTGTAGTGTAACTGAGTCACCAAGATAAGGACTGGTGTTTTCAGAGGTGAGCATGTGACTGGTCAGCTAACTGTAGCCATCATATGAAAGCACTGCTGAATGACTACTTGAAAGGTTCGTGGAAGTATGTCCTTGCAACTTTGGCTGACAGGTAGGAGGAGATCATTAAAATAATGTCTGGAGTATGGCAGTGACCAAGCTTTGCTCCAGAAGCTGCTGTGTTAGTGAAGAGATTGAAGGTTTAAAAAATAGGAACTGCCATTTTTGATTAAGGAAAGTTTGTGGCCCATAAGCTCAAGAATATTTTGAGCCAATAGACAGTATAAATAGTGGGAACCCTGCTATTTGAAAGACCTTTTCCAGTTGACAGTAGACAACTAATTTTTCCTGAGCTTTAAAGCCATCTGCAAAAGGTGTTACGCCCTTTGTCAAACAATATGGATGTGGCACTGTGTGGAAAGAGAAGAGTAAAGTTTTGAGCCTTCCCAAAGGAAACCCTTGGAAGCTACCAATCCGACATGCACCAGGACTGCTAGCTGGCTAATTTACTAGTCTGCTCCCTCGAGCTGGGAGGTAGGATTAAACCCATGCATGAATATCCCTAGAGGGGCAGGTCTGACCGTCCTCACCTTCTCAGAGCTGTTGTCATATGTGAAATGAAACATCTCCATGCACTGCTGGACTCTCCGCCCTCCGCTGTAGCCTGTAACAGGTAATGAGCAAGACTCCTTTAGAGCATCATTGGAGTTTAAAGCTGGTTGATCAGACTGGTGAACGGGCAGCATTCAAGGAGCTGTTGGGTTTAGGAGGTTTTGTTTCAGTGCTGGAGATACATCAGTTCTTACTTTCACCATTGATTTCCTGTGCATTTTGGGGTGAGTCCTTTACCTTTTTAGCACACAGACTGATGTCATGTTTCCAAGCCTGGGGTTTCAAGTGGAAAGCAGTGTTATTTTAATTTGGTTGTGTTGGTAAGGTATAGTCTTAAAAAGAATGAACAGTCCTGTGCTTATTGCCCAACGGCCATTGAGGTCTCAAAATAATTACAAAACCGAATAGAAAAACAAATCTGTGAGTTGCTTGGGTTCCAAAGCTGAACCAATGAAACATTTCTAGGCAGCCTGAGATTTCTTTCCAATAGGCTCTGCAGTGTAGGGGATTGGACTGAATGGCATAATGAATTATTCTGACCACAAAAATGTAAGCATCTGTGACCTGTTTTCTTTAGAGAGGTTTTTGGGAGGTTTGCTCTTCCTTTGAAAGTCTGAACACTTTCTTCCAAAAAGGAGATATTCTAGGTACATTAGTTTGCAATCCACAGTTGGGGGTTACAGTTTAAAACACACAAAGAGGAAGTGGACAGGATTTTGCATAACACAGAGAGAAATCTGTAAGAATGTAGTGGGCCATGTTTTCAGGAAGGAGCAGTACATTCAGAAAATTACATGGATGGACTTTACCAGGAGGTGCCAGACACACTTCTAGAAAACCTGAGGCCTTGTATATTTAATTTCCTGGGAATTGTGCATTACTTTTGAAAATGTAAGTCCTCAAGGCTTCTGGGCTGTCCCCAGGTGCACCCAGCTGTCCTGTCATTTCGGCTCTGTTGCAAAGATCTGCAGAGCTGGAAACCAGGGAAACTGATCAGCATTACAATAAAATACCTCCTGCTCTCCTGCCAAGAGTTTTAGGCTGAACAAAGGTGTTGCCCTTTTTAGGAGATTATATTAGGCCAAGCACAGAAGATGAAGTCCCAGGGACTTGACTTCTGAGACTTAGCCACCTGATCTTTGCTAGCAATCCATGTAATTTTTTGTGGAGGTCAAACACCCTGCTTGATGTGTCCGTGCCAGCCTGACCTGCTGTGGGGAAGTAATTTCTTCTTCACATCTATAAAAAGTCTGGGGGCTCTTTGACTTCTCAAAGTGTAATGAGGGCATATTTCTTCTCAGCACTGAGTCCTGGCTGGTGTTAATGTCCTTTGTGCTTCCCCTACCTGAACTCAAGCACTAAACACTTGTTAAAACATTGGGAGATGTATGGGAAAACCAGGAAATTTGTGGTGTTTTTCAGAATTCTAGGGTAAAATAAGCTAGTATTGATAGCTGGCAACATGCAGACTTACAGCACATATCTTAAGAATTGCCTAGTTTCAACTGCTAGCTGCTTCAGCAGCTATCCTTGTTGGCAAGCGTGTATGTTCCCTAGTACTGATGCCTTTTTCATGTGCCAGGATCTGGGCTGATCTGTGTCTGACTCACAGTGCTTCCCATTCTCCCTCTGCACCTCTTTTTGGTAGCTCTCCTGTTACTCATGAGCCCTCTTTGCTTATCTTTGTTTTTCAAGCTCCTTGAAGTGGGAATGGACAAGGATTTATCTGTAAGGAGGCACAGGACAGCATCCCACCTGTTTGTATGACTTAAGCTCTCTGCCCACATGTGGTACCTAGTTTTTAGCTCTACAGAAATACAGTTTTGTTGTCTTGTGACCATTAACAGATTGAGATCACTCTATAAGGATGACCCATCCTCCTTAGGCTGTAGCATCCTGCAGCCTCTGAGTCATCATCCATTGAGTTTACCTGCAAAGATTTGATATTGTTGTCGAGATAGCAGGGAGTCAAACAAAACAGTATTGCTGCAAGGATTGCATGTCGGGTATTGGTAAAACAGACCCACACATTTCTCATTATCTCATTAGCAACCACAGAACTTGGAAGACCTGTCACTGGAGAGAGTGTTTATTCATATCACGTCTATCCTTTTAAGCTTCCATAATGTAAAATCTTACAACAGACTGTAAGGTAAAAACACCTTGGAAAATTCAAGTGTATCAAGACAACACAGTGATCTCCTTGAAAGAATATGTTTATTCCATAAGGCATGCTGGCTGGTATTAATTACATCAGTTATACTCTCAGTATATCTCAGAAGCAATTGTCATTTTGCTCTCTGAAGGACAAATTGGTCTGAAGCTAGTGTACCAGAAATGAGGTGGTGCTTGATGTGCCGGTGGTTTGCAAGTTCTTCTAGAATTAGAAAGTGTTTGTAATTCCTTGCAAGCACAAACATTCCTACACCAGACCCTCCTTTCTGCCACAGATGTCCTGGGATCAACTCCCCAACAGTTAAGTGGGGAGAAGGGCACCCTGTTGTTAATTCCCCCAACCCACCAGGTCCTGTGGCTGGAGGTCACGGATGCCACCACTGTATCAGCTCACTTGGAGCTCTTACAGCACTGTGCTTGCTCTAGCGAGAAGGGAACTGGTGTCTGTGTGTGTGTGTGTGTGTGTGCATCTTGCACGTATGGAATGTGTAAGATTATCTGTGAAAGGCTGTAGGGTTGTGAAGCGTGCCCCTGTGTGTCCTGAGGATGGCTGAAGGGGTTGGCTGGGTAACTGCAGCCTGCAGGCTCTGAAGGCAGGGTGTATCTGCATGTGTGTGTGTGTGCCAAGTCACAAGAGGTGTTAAAAGCTGCTTAATGTTCTTGGTGTTGCCACATTTGAAAATCACAGAGCAAACAGGCTTTAGGCTCTTTTGCTGCATGTGTTGGATTGCTTCTGTGCTGCTTTGTTTTCCAGTTTCCTCCAACTGCAACTTTCTCTAGCCAGCTCCGTTTTGCAGGAAAAAAAGTTGAAATGCAATTCATAGCTAATGCTTACTGAACCTCTTTTAGAGTCCTATGAGGTAGGTAAACAATTAGCCGAACTACAGAGGGAGAAGTCTGCATAAGGTAAATGAGGACTTTCTGCAGACTTCCTTTACTTGTAATGACCCTGTATCAAGGAATATGTGATGTATATTAGGTAATTAAGGGCAAAGGTAGATGGTGATACCCTAGGACTTCCAGTATCTACTTTCTAGTTGATTGCAGGGATCAGCATTTTGCAGCACCTTGGGACAAATTGTCCCAGGAGCTTAGCACTTCAGAAAACCAAAGGACTTACTTAGATGCAAAGTTATTTTTAAACTGTTCTCCTATGGAAATCAGGGATTAGACATTTCACCTACCTGTACCTCTCTGTCTTTAAGAGCTCAGCCCTGAAAAACTTCTGAATCCATTTGCTAACCACAGGTGACCTGTCAGCAAACAGCCTCAGAGCATGTGAACTCTGTATCGTAACTGATTTTTCACATGAGGAGGTGGAAAGGCTGGTGAAACAGCCTTGTATCCCCCTGGCTAGTGAATCAATACGCCTGTTGTGAGTCAGCTTCTGTTTGCTTAACCTGAGGGGTAAAGGGGTATAGAAAAAGGGGTGGCTTCATAGCAAAAGGGGTCTGGAGACAGAGAAAGGATCCAGTGATGCATGGGAGGCTCAAAGAAGAAAGGGACATGAGAATATTGGGTACAAAGTTGTAGGAAATGGCTTCAATGTAAATGTTCCTACAGTGGCATCTTTGTTTTGGTTTCTGCCCCTGGGATGGCTCCATGAAATGTGGGTCTGAGCTAACACACCCAGAAACAGCTGAGCCGAGAGGGATGTCACTGTAATCCCTCATACTGCTGTCAGGTCTGTGTAATTAAAGGTGTAAGGAAACAGGCTAAAATAGGTGGGGATCTTTTTCTCAGCATGTACCCTCATGATACCTACCAGCAGAGCAAGTCACTGCTCAGAAGCCTGCCATGAAGACCAATTCTGCCTCACTCCGCTGTGTCAAGGGCTGGGTGAGTCACTGTGCTGCACCGTCCTCGGTCCCAGCTGGAGCAAGGAGGTTGCAGGGCACTGAGATAATGCAGCAACAACAGTAGCAGTGCCTCTCCTAGAACAAGTTGGGTTGGGGAAGGACGTCCTTTGCTCCCTGACTTGTTTCTCCTCATTCAACAGCTGGGGCAGGATCAAGCTTTGTCCAGCATGTGGTTTAGGAAGGCAATATCATTTATGTCAGCTCAGCCGAGGTACTTGGTCTGATCTTTGGTCCAGCACCCTCAGCACTGAGGAGGACCTACAAACAGCAGTCCACAATGGTAAAGGGATGTCTTTGGGACCCCTGTATATTCCCGTGTAACAGTGCATGTAAATACTTGTGCTATGACACTGGAGCATTATCTACACTGGGAGGAACGTGGGGAAACTGTATGGTGTGGGTCAAAGCTGCTGCAAAGTTCTGCTGCCTTAACTGAGGTTACTACTGTCCAAAGACCTTAAGCTGCACTAAGCCCATATGTAGTTAAAGTGTGTACTTTTCCGTTGAATAAGCTTTAGCCCATCCATATCTTTGTTACAAAAAGCAAGAATTTGTCCAAAGCTGCAAAACCACAAATTAACCCTTTTTTTTGCATATCCAAAAGATGAAACTGAGAAAAAGGAGGTCTGAGTTCTGGTACCACAGCTGATACTCATGTGGTGTTTGAAGTTTTTAGTGGTAATACGTCCGGTAATCCCCAAGGAGTGTCTTACTGTAACCCAGGCTTAGCATAGTGAAGTGGCTTTATTCCAGTCCTCATACACAGGTCTACCATCTCGGTTTCTGCTTATTTCATTACCACTACATTCCCTCTGTACCTTTCCAGGTATCTGCCCCTGTGTGATCCCTGGAGCATGGAGGAGACGGAATATAGTCACAGAAAGGAGAGCCAGAGAGAATGTTGAAGGAAAGCTGTCCAGGCAGGTGGATATGTTGGCTTGAAGAGAATTGGAGTAGGTGATGTTTGGTGGCTGTGCAGCCTCTGCTTGAGCCTATGCCAGGGCACCCAGCTCACCTCCCAGCAGACTTGTCTGCATCTCATCAGTACTCTCCACAGCCAGGTGCTTCCAGCAACCTCCAGCATTTGCTAGACCATCGCTGAGCCGTAGGCTGAGTTCTCCAGGGATGCAGCTTCTTCTCTCCTGTTCACTTCAACCGTGAAGTCTGTGGGGATAGAGCTCATTCAAATATGCAATCCCAGAAAAGAGCCCAAGAGCCAAGAGAGAGAGAGAGAGCACTTCTGGAAAACCCCTCATCTATATACTGGGCATGACATGCATGATATGGAATATACTACTGGCCAATTTGGGCCTCAATCCTAAACGTAAAGTTGAATCCTAAAACAGTAATAAAAAAATAACAGGGTTATGCTCCCTCCCAGCTTCTCCTGCCCCTTCAGACACTGGCACAGCAAAGAAGCTGAAAAGTCCTTGACTGTCCTGGCAGCAACTATATATAACCATCAGTATGTGATCAGCCTTCTCCTCAGCACAAACCCAAAACATTGCCTCACACTAGCTACTATGAAGAAAGTTAACTCTGTCCTGGCCAAAACCAGGACAGGGATGAACTTAATTTTATTAAATTACTGCTTGTGGCATTCAACTGTGTTTCACGCCTCTCCAAAAGAGCAACACAAAGGAAAAGAGGTCTTCAAAGCTGCTGTGTCAAAAACCTACAGAACAGCTTTCTGGCTGTATTCACTGTTCATTGCTTCCTCTGTGGATGTCCCGTCAGGCGGGGCTTATGGTCTCAGGCATCACCTAAGGCAGGTGCTGGCAAATTATTGTTTCCAAATCTTATAGAAATAAGTATGCAGTAGCAAAAATGTTGTCTTTCTCTGTACTGATTTGCTTTTGCAGATGTGATGGGTTTACCCTTGACTGGGAGCCAACGCCACACAACCCATTCATACACCTGCCCCTCTCCCAGGGATGGGGGAGAGAATTAAAGGGGTAAAGGGAAAAAAGACTCCTAGAATGAGATATGAACAATTTAATAACTAAACTACAATAATATTGAAAATAATACTATATACAAATGAGTGATACACAGTGTTACTGCTCACCACCCGATGGCCAAGGCTCAACCCGTTCCTAGCTAATGATCCTGGAGCAGGGAGAGTCCCAAAACCACACTCCTGGAATGGAGATAACAGCCTGAGCGTCCCAGACCAAGAGCTGACTGAGGAAGGGAGAAGACCTTGGGAGAGTTACCACCCTGAGAGAGCCAACATGGAGCAAAAGGGATCTGAAATCAAAAGGGATCCAGAACAAAAAAAAGGACGAGCTTCCAGAGGGCCCTCACCTATATACTGGGCGTGACACATGTTATGGAATAGATTATTGGCCACTTTGGGTCTCAATCCCCAGCCTAAGATCAAATCTCAGGCTGGTAATTTGGGCTGTGCTCCCTCATAGCTTCTCCTGCACCTGTGGACGGCAGAGAAGCTGAAAGACCTTGGGCTGTTGTCCTGGGCTAACCCATCACAGCTGTCCTGTCAGCAACTATGAACATCACTGTTACCAGCTTTCTTCTCAGCACAGGTCCAAAACACAGCTAGCTTGCTAGCTACTATGAAGAAAGTTAACTCTGTCTCAGCTTAACCTAGGACAGCATATCAGCTTGGTTTGCTGGTTATTTGGGCTGCAGAGAAAAGTGAATTCCCCTGACAATGCCTGACTGGGAAATATATCTTTTTTGTGGGTTCACCAGGGACTTTCACACTGGTGAATTCCTGTGTGGGACAAAAATAAGTAAAAATTAAATGCTACAGGAGCAAGCTGTGCCTTCTCATGGTCGTAACAGCTGGGAGCATCATTAAAAGCTTGGTCCTGGTGTTAACTGTACCATTCCTGATCTCTATGAAGGATCTGGATTAGTTTTCTTTATAAATGTGTGAGAGGTAAAGGGATGTCCTCTGTGAGAAAGAATGGTAAATTTATTCTGTTGTTTCAATGCCGATAGGTACCTCAGTTAAGTTTCATGTACCACGATCACTTTAAGTGCGCATGCTCCAGCTCAGACTGCCAAATGGGGATGGTTGGGGGGACATCTTATTTTACAGTGCTTGGGATTGGGGTTGAATTACACATCACGGAATCACAGAATCACATCAGCGAGTTTTCCCTGTGCCATGGATAATCCAAGTGTTTCAGGGATTTCTAAAACATCTGCCCCGGATGCAGAAGTTCCACCTGCCTCCTCCAGACCAGTAAGCCTGGCCAATCCAGCAACAGTGCTCACGGGTCTGAGCTGGTGAGGATCTCAGAAAAATATGCTCTCCTCAGCCACGCCATTAAAAGCAGTGACAACACGCTGTCAACTTCACAAATGAGATCACAGGACAGCCAGCAGGTTGGGACCTTCTAGCTTTCTGCTATATGGCTCTTGCTGCACTGGCCCAGGCTCTGCAGCTCTGGGGATAAGCATGGAAGTCTTCACTGCAGGCTGCCGTGTACCTTCTGCACTCGTGCACTGGTGTGCTGGCACTTACTTCATGCTTATTCCAAGAGGAAAATTAAACTCAGAAAGTCTGTAATGAGAATCATACAGTTCTGGTGGGAATGGACCTTAGCACTCCTGTGGGCAGAGCTCATCCTGAGCCTCCCTTGAGAGAACAATGTCATGCACAGCTCCCACCAGTGGTGCATGACACACACCACTCCCAGACCCTCCAAAGGCATGCCTGCCTCCTTTTCATGGAGCACATGTGCTGCAAAACAGAAAAGCATTGCATAGATCTGGGATCCAGCTGAAAGGTAAACAGAAAAGGAAGGAAAGAGAGGATGTGCTTCGAATACAGATAACCTTTTCACTGAATTTGAAACAGAGGACCAGCAGGACTTCTGTCCCTGATGTTCATCACCAGCTATTACTACGCAGCTACCAATATGCTGAGATCAATAACCAGTTTTAATTTGTACACATCTTCCTAGCCTAACATAATGTGAGAGTGTCAAGGGGCAATGACTCTGCAGCTCCCCTCTGCTGATGGTTACAGTCTCATCCATCCTTCCTGTTAAAAGGTTAGCCCTCATTCCTAGTTTGAATGTGTCCATTTCCAGCTTCCAGCTCCTCTTGGTTCCTCTTAAGCCTTGCTCTGTTAGATGTTGAACAATGTAGGATGTGGCATGCCCTTCTTTTAAAATGGATGAGTATTTTTGCATTGTGCTGTAATGCAGAGATACCCAAAGACTCCAAAAGAGCAAAGCTGGGTTTCAGAGAAGTCTCAATGTAGCAACATATGTTTTTTTTTTTTTTTAAGCAGTTGGCGTTGGTCACAGTGGAAGAAAGCACATGAGGAAAGACATGCACTTTGGGGCTGATGTATTCTTGTGTGTTGGGCTGTTTTTTCCAAACACTACCTTGCTATGTAATTAATTAGTACTTTGCCTCAGTGTCCTGTCTGTAGAACTGGATTCAGTGATTTTGCCTGAAAATATGAAAGGGCTGGGACATTTCAGTGACATCCCTTAACACCTTTTGCTCTGTATTTCCAAAAATGCTATATAAAATGCTGTAACTTGACATCACAGCAGTGAGAACCCTAAAGTGCTTTGTTCCCTTTGTTTTAAATTATCATTATGCAATGTGATACACGTGGCCTGGCTTTCCTCAGATTTGCATGGCCACAGTTTCCACACCCTGTGCCAATCCTGAGCTCCCATGACTCCACTGTGACTCCACCACTACCATGGAGCTGATGTACACTGGGAGAATGAGCTTGGTCTCTGTCTGGCCCACTAGTGAAGCGCTGTTCGTGAGAGTGTCTCTCCGCCTTTGTGTCCTGCACTGCAGAAAAGAGCCTGGACTTCTCCTAAGAGAAAGCTTAGGCTTGTCTGGCTGTCAGATTTGTGTTCCTCCATGCTCTGCAGCCTCTTGATGGCTTCCTGTCTCATCTATACTATTTTGGTGATTGTGTCCTCATGAAGATTTTCCACCCTTTCCAGGCATTGGATCCATCCAATATTTGTAGGAAGCTCATGCAAGTCTGTGTGAAATTGCCTCTTCCAGTGGACGGGGTTCTACACAGAGACATCTCCTTGGCCTCAGAGAAGTTGTGGGCACCACCTCTGTGTTAACTACAGCTATGTGAAGTCTTTACAGTAGCTTTGCATTAGGCCACAACAGGTCTCCTAATCCACTGAGAGACAAGTTTGATGGTTTGAAGGTAAACAAGATATAAACCTCATGCTGAGATATAAACGTCTGCTGAGCCAAAAGAGGAATAGCAAGTGCTATCAGCCCTGCTGGCCAAGCGACCTTCCTTGGGGCTTGTGGCAGCACAGTCTTGGCATTAAGGGAGGATGGAGGGGATAAGCCTGGTGCAGCACGTGCTCTAAGCTCCCTCTAGAGAGACATTTCCCTCCACCCGCAAGCTGGACGGGGTGGCAGGGGAGTTTGGTAGATTTTCCAAGTCTGGGAAACTCAAGAGTTGATCCTATATTTTAAAAACTGTTGTTTTAAAAAGCAAATAAGAAACAGGTCCTTCTCCTCTTCCACCCACCTTTTATGAGATGGATCAGAAACAAAGCATGGTGTGCCACCATTGTGAAGACTTAAAGCAGTGAATGTCAATTTCAATACAGTGTGTCTACACAGGCTTCCTTGAGCTGAGGTTGAAATGTGCGAGGATTTTATCAGTGCATGAATAATAACAGAACACAGACAAAGAACAGCAAGTCAGCAGGGCTCTCTGTTCACCACTTAATGGTTATCTGTGTTTATCTGTCCTCTCCCACTGTGTCTTGCTGAGTCTTACTGTACATTGGCTTTGCTGCTCATGCTGGTTTAGCACCCATCTGCCAGGTCTTCCATGAGGGCAGCACTAGCAGCCCAAGCTGACATGGTAATATACCATATTTGGTTGTGGAACACTCAAGGTTTTTGTTTATAGGTCCTAGATGCAAATTTCAGGTAAGTATGATGAAATAATGGGTCTGTTTTGTTTTGTTGTGCTTTTCCCATATGCTTAATACCACAGTGAAACCTGCTCAAACACCTACTAAAAAGGAGCCATCTGGAGGTATTTAGTTTCACAGCCAAATATGGACCTGGGTTGAATCAAATTCCAGGACGCAGACATTTGGGATCAAATCTAGATCCAAAAGTCAAATTCCAAACTTTTATAAGGTACATGGAAAGCAAACAGCTGAAGCCATTCACCACGACCATTGAGGAGCAGTCCTTTAAAATTTCTGCGGGCTTTTTTTGTACAGCAAAGTCAGCCTGCTTTAGAGCAGTGGGTCCCATCTTTCCTGTCCTTGTCACGCATAGCCATATTGCACTTGGAACAGAAAATGCTGCAGCAGCAGCGGGAGCATCCTGCTAAACAAATTGCTGGGGGCCACCACTAATTCTTCAGGCATCCTGGGTGAGCCGCTCTGTGTCCCACCCTTTGTCTTTTCTCTCTGTATATCCGTGGCCGGGCCTCCCATAGTGCTACACACCAGAGGGAAGTATGTCTAAGGCCACTTAGCAACATGTCAACATGACAATATGACACAGTGTTTAGTTTTTACAGGGTTTCATCCCCTCATCTGCTGGCCATAGCCAACTGGCCCCACAGCTGCTTGTCTTTGGGAATGCATCTGATGCCATGAATGCCCTTTGGGTCTACATGTGCTGCACCTCTACTGTTAGACAGCACACAACTCATACCAGATCTAAGGGAAGACTGGGCTTTTGCCTGGGATTTTGGCTCAAGGGTGGAAAAGCTGCCTCCCATCCATGCTGAAAAGCAGAGAGAGTCCTTCATGGCACTAAATTAATTTTGAATTTGTACTGAAATGGGAAACTCCAGAGGTGAGAACGAGTCAGCTGAGACAGGCAATCACATGCGCCAGGCACATGTTGAAGCTGTCCACTTGGAGCTTTGAGCCATATCACTGCTTCTGGCACAAGGCACAGCAGCATTTCATAGAATCACAGAACGGTTTGGGTCGGAAAGAACCGTAAAGATCATCTGTTTCCATGGGCAGGGATAACCTCCACTAGACCAGGTTGCTCAAAGCCTCATCCAGCCTGGCCTTGAACACCTCCAGGGATGGGGTACCCACAGCCTCTGCGCAACCTGTTCCAGTGACTCACCACCCCCATAGGAAAAAATGTCTTCCCAGTATCTAATCTAAATCTACTCTCTTTCAGCTTAAAACCATTACCCCTATCCTGTCACTACACTCCCTGATAAAGAATGTTTCCCCATCCCTCCTGGTGGCCCCCTTTAGGTACTGGAATGCTGCTATTAGGTCTCCTCGGAGCCTTCTTTTCTCCAGACTGAACAACCCCAGCTCTTTCAGCCTCTCCTCATATGGGAGAAGCTCCAGCCCTCCGACCATCTTCGTGGCCCTCCTCTGGACTCACTCCAATGGGTCCATGTCCTTCTTATGTAGGTGGCCCCAGAGCTGGATGCAGTACTCCAGGTGGGGTCTCATGAGAGCATCACCTCCTTACACCTGCTGGTCACATTTCTTTTGATGCAGCCCAGGACACGGTTGGCCTTCTGGACTGCTAGCGCACATTGCTGGGTCATGTTCAGCTTCTCATCAACCAACACCCCCAAGTCCCTCTCCTCAGAGCTGCTCTCAAGCCACTCTCCACCCAGCCTGTATCTGTGCTTGGGATTGCCTTGACCCACATGCAGGACCTTGCACTTGGCCTTGTTGAACTTCATGAGTTTTGCATGGGCCCACCTCTCAAGCCTGTCAAGGTCCCTCTGGATGGCATCCCTTCCCTCCAGTGTGTCCACCACACCACACAGCTTGGTGTCATGGGCAAACTTGCTGAGGGTGCACTCCATCCCACTGTCCATGTCACCAACAAAGATGTTAAACAACACTGGTCCCAGTACCAACCCCTGCAGAACACCACCTGTGACTGGTCTCCACTTGGACATCAAGTTGTTGACCACAACTCTTTGAGTGTGACCATCCAGCCAATTCCTTATCCAGTGAGTGGTCCTTCCGTCAAATCCATGTCTCTGCAATTTAGAGACAGGATATCATGTGGGATAGTGTCAAATGCTTTTCACATTTCAGATGGTTCACAGCTGGTAACTGTTTGGTGGTTGGTTGGGTTTTACTTTTTCAAAGTGCTGAATTTGTTGCTGCATCAGACATGTGCTGTAGCTGATGCCTTATGAAGCATACATCTACTTGCTTTCATCAGCATGTGCTACAGCCTTAACACTTGTCATTTCTTAAAGGAGGGGAAGGTTTGTGGGTAGACAACAGTTCACAATGTGCATTAGAAACATGTCACATGCAGTGTGAAGCACAAATCTCCTTGTAAATGTGGCAATACAAACCCAAATATTCTAAGCAGGGCTTCCACACTGATGCTTTGGTTTCAGTTCAGCTGTAGTCTGGAGGGAAAAATTTCTCTTTCAACTCTAGTGTGTCCTGCACATTTCCAAGAGAAGAATATGAAGTGTTTCAGTTTTTTACGAGAGGGCAGGAGCATTTGTGTTTGTGGTCTGCTCTGGCTTTTGTACATAGAAAGAAAATTGCATAAAAGCGCAAACTCTGTTGGGAACAGGAGTCCATAATGATATTTTCTATTCCTATAAATTGTGAATCTTCTCATTGTTTGAAGCAAAGTAATAAGAACAGCCTGCTTAATCTGAAGGGAGAAATTACCAGGATAAGTCACTGCTGAACAGTCGTTTTTTGCCTTCCTAGAACAAGCAGAAGTGGAAAACTGGAAGTCAGTGGCTTCTCAGGTGTCTGTCTTCTGGATTGTTAGCCCAAACCTCAGCTAGTCTTGCCATCAATGAGAAGTATCAGACTGTCTTGCCCAGGAGCTGAGAAACTGAAGTCATCTTTCTGCACATAAAATTATCTCTAAATTGATGGTAGTTTATTCCTTGCACCAGAGTATAAAAGCTGTTGATTCGAAAGGCATGTGATTTAGGAAGGCTGTTCACTTGATTTTGAAGCATCTCTTGAGAAGCAAGTGTGAGATTTGCTGATCTTTGCCACCCATCATGCTCTGACTGTGGCTGGCCGGTGGCTGTTTCACATGCCTGAGAAGGCTTTCCCAGAAGAGGTGAAATTTCCTGGATGTTTAGGCTCAGCAGCTCTTTTTGGCATGCTTTTTTGCCAAATGCATTTGTGAACCTTGCCAAGGTCCTGGCGAGCCTGCCCAGATCAGGCGTGTCCAATTATGCACACACAGCAGCATCCAAGACAGGCCGCCCCTCCTGGCACGCGGCTCCGCAGCACTGACAGCACACTGAAGCCGCTCCGTTGCCACCAGTGGACCAACATTGATTTACTTTGATTAACAGCCCTCCTGTGGTTTTCTGAGGGAAATCTCTGCAGCAGCATGAATGAGGCAGTGATTTGGTGTAAGATCTCTGCTCCAGGGCATATTATGCATTAGCCTAACAGCTCTTTTCTAGAAGTACTTTTGGATCACGAGGTAATGCTCACAGTATGTCCTTTCTTGGCTGGCAGGTCTGTGTTCCTGGAATAGGAAGGCATGCTCTGAAACAGCCACGTTTATAGCTGGGCTGCTGTTTCGAGGCCAGCTGTGGGATGCCCAAGCCATTCCTGCCCTCCTCCACCTGCTGGTACCCAGCAACAGGTTATCATGCTCTGGCAATACAGTGCACTTTGCCTTCAAACCAGGTGGACATTCCCTGAGCAGGAGGTGGGGTAACCTGCCTGTGGCTCTGGTTGACTCCAGAACAGGTATGTCAGTTTAGCAGCTCTCCTGTCACTGAGGCTGTGTTTTAGCTAAGCCAGCAAAAGAAAACAAAATTTGGATGCTTTCACCTCATTAATCCCCCCATGTAATTGTCACAGGCAGTGGCTGAGGCTGAGGCTTCTCCACAGTCACTACTCCGGAAGCCTCAATGCAATGAGAGATTTCAGCGGTACCTCCTGTACCACTGACCAGGAGACCGCTGTGCACCGAGGCATTAGCAGTCTGTGCCGCAGTTAACTGGAGGAGGCACAGCCCCTGCCCTGGGCTGCGTGGGGCTGCAGGCCCAGCGTGGCCTCCAGGCTCTCCAGTGCTGCAGGTATCCCTCAGCCATGGGGCAGCCCCCCAGCTCACCATGATGGGGCAGCCTGCAGGGAGCTCCCACTTGCCACCAGTAGTCACGCCACCTGCATGGTCTTGCCTTCATCTAAAAGTGTAGCAAGAAGCTCTTATTTGACAGTAAGAGTGATGAATTGAGCTGTTTTATTGTAAGAAAATTCAGTAATGTCTCAAATGGGCAAAATGGGGTAACCCTTCCATGGACTGGATCTGCACAGCATGCTGCACATGGATTGGATCATTAGATGCTGCACAACTCCGAGCTGCAAGCATCTGAGGGGCTGTAATGTTATCTACAGTTCTCTCTTTGTTTATAGCATTAGGTCTAATAGAAAGCATGTAAAATGATACTTCACAAAGCCTTTCTTAGGGGGAACATGATGGACCAGCACCTCCTGGTGCAAAAGCACTGCTGTGCAGGCAAGAGTTTACTACTGTAAGCAAGTAACAAATAGTTGGACAGAACATGAAAGCTGAAGTGGAAAACCAAGTTCTGCAAAGAGGAATCTGATTTTGCTGAGGTGAGTCTGCTGCTGGACTATTTTAGTTTAGGCTTCTTTCATGACTGGGTCTAAATATCCTATGGAAAGCCCATACCCTTCAAATGAATTCATGCATTTACAGCCAAGGAAATAAAAATAGATATTTTTATAAAAAAATCTCAAAATTATAGTGCATTTGAACACAAAGATAGAATGGTCAGGAGAGATCTGCTACAGTTGGCATGGGGCTAGCTAAAGACACTGTGTCTGAGAAGGTGAAGAATTAGCAGCAACTGTGGATATTTTGATTTCAACTCTTGCAGCCAGTCTTGGAGACAGCTCATGTGCATTTCCAGATGCTCTACCACCAACTCTCAGAAGGTGGTAGTGTTCTCTTCTCCAAATTTACAGCTCTCACTCCAAATGAAAAAATTAGATGCCTATTTGCTGCAGGGGTAAGGTAGAGCCAAGCAAGTGGGAGGAAAGAAAGTCTACGTAAGGAAGCTCTTGCAGAAGTTAATCTGCACTGTCCTGCTGAGCTGAAAACTGTCCTGTTCATCTCAATGAAGAAGGATCTCTGCTGTGCAGTGCTGAGGGCTCCTCCGCACATTGTGTTAATTTGTTTATCCGTTTTTGGAGCAAAGAGAGGGAGGGACATAAAGATGTGCAGGGCACTGTCATCACTGCCTCATTTTGTTGCTTCAAGGAGTGGTGTAGAAAAGGAAATCCTTCTGCTTGGACCTGTCCATGTCCCAGGGAAGGGAAACTGAAAAATAAAGATACAGTGCAAAAGTATTTAGACCATCTGCACTGTCTATTGTCATTATGCTAAGGCACATGGAAAACAAGGAGGTGATTGGTGACAACCAACACAGCTTCACCAAGGGCAAGTGGTGCCTAACAAATTTGTTGGCCTTCTACAATGGAGCCACAGTGGTGGTGGATAATGGAAGGGAAACTGACATCATCTATCTGGACTTGTGCAAAGCCTTTTACACAGTTCCACATGACATCCTTGTCTCTAAGTTGGAAAGACATGGATTCAATGGAAGGACCACTCGCTGGATAAGGAATTGGCTGGATAGTCACACTCAAAGAGTTGTGGTCAACAGCTTGATGTCCAAGTGGAGACCAGTCACAAGTGGAATTCTATAGGGGGTTAGTACTGGGACCAGTGTTGTTTAACAACTTTATTGGCAACGTGGACAGTGGGATGGAGTGCACCCTCAGCAAGTTTGCCCATGACACCAAGCTGTGTGGTGCGGTGGACACACTGGAGGGAAGGGATGCCATCCAGAGGGACCTTGACAGGCTGGAGAGGTGAGCCCATGCAAACCTCATGAAGTTCAACAAGGCCAAATGCAAGGTCCTGCACATGGGTCAAGGCAATCCCAAGCACAAATACAGGCTGGGTGGAGAGTGGCTTGAGAGCAGCCCTGAGAAGAAGGACTTGGGGGTGTTGGTTGATGAGAAGCTGAACATGACCCAGCAATGTGCACTTGCAGCCTGTAGGCCAGCCGTATCCTGGGCTGCATCAAAAGAAATGTGACCAGCAGGTGTAAGGAGGTGATTCTCCCCCTCTACTCTGCTCTTGTGAGACCCCACCTGGAGTACTGTGTTCAGATGTGCGGCCCCCAACATAAAATAGACATGGACCTGTTGGAGTGAGTCCAGAGGAGGGCCACAAAGATGGTCGGAGAGCTGGAGCTTCTCCCATATGAGGAGAGGCTGAGAGAGTTGGGGTTGTTCAGCCTGAAGAAAAGAAGGCTCCAAGGAGACCTAATAGCAGCATTTCAGTACCTATAGGGGGCTGAAAAGAAGGATGGGGAAATGTTCTTTATGACGGAGTGTAGTGAGAGGAAAAGGGGTAATGGATATAAGGTGAAAAAGGGCAAATTTTTACGATAAAGAAGAAATTTTTTACTGTGAGGGTGGTGAGGCAGTGGCTCAAGTTGCCCAGTGGAGCTGTGGATGCCCCATCCTTGGAGGTGTTCAAGGCCACGTTGGATGAGGCTTTGACCGACCTGGTCTAGTAGAAGGTGTCCCTGCGCACGGCAGGAGGGTTGGACCTCAATGATCTTTAAGGTCCTTTCCAACCCTGACCATTCTATAGTTCAATGATTTGGTGATTATCATCATGAGATGGCTAATTTTACAGTGTTAAAGTATGTCAGTTTGTGAAAGGACATAAGGACAGCAAGCATTGTGAGGAGAGGATAGACTTTATTAACAATTATTCAGTTGTCATCTTAAATAAAAGAAGATGAAATACAAAATTTAGCTGAAAGGTAGGTTGTTAGAGTAAGGTTAAGATATGCCAGATATAAAGTAGGTTTTCACGTCTTTGCTCACCAGCTCAGCCATTGATCTCAGATCAAACTAGACCAAACAGAGCCTTGTGATGATGGCCTCTAAATGTCTCTCCAGAGTGCAGCTTGAGATGGAGACAGGAATTTAACTCAATTATATTCAGAAAACAAAGCAGAAACTACAGCATCACGGAAGTCACTGAAAGTATTTTGAGCTGCCTTCTCAGAGTCTTAATAAAAGATGGATAAACAGGTTCCAAAAATATGTGAAACCACCACACCTAAACCCTAGCCCATTCCTAGCATTAAAATGTTAAATTAAATGAGGTGTTTTCAAAGGCTTTGAAATATTTGGTGATTATTTATATGATGGCAGTACCTTCAAGCCAAGACAAAATCAAGGACCAACTGACCATGCACAGCTCCTGCCACTTAAACAGTTGGGGCTGTACTTGAAAAAATGACAGCATACTGCATCTTTTAAAATGGGCTGCTGGCTGCAGTGACTTGGGAAGGCTTCAGAGGACCATTCTTAGGCACTGACAGACTTTTAACTCCTTCCCCTGTATCTTTTTCCCCCCCTATTTTCTTTCTAAATCTGTTTTCCCTTAGGTTAAACATGCTTCCAGGCCCACGATGGTGTGGCAGGAGAGGTGGCAGCAGTGCGGGGTCTCTGCTTGGTCCCTGCTGGAGCCAGCAGCACAGCTGAGATCCTGGCACTGCTTCAGCCCGGAGGACAGCTTGGGGCACCAGGAGTCATTCTGGCAGGTATTTGGAGCCTCTCCACTTCTCAGAAGCACCCGTGATTATGAATAAATTGTGCCTCCAGAGGCTGCAAGGGCTCTGGTCTGTTTCTAAATAGCAAGCTATTACCATAATCCCAAGTCCTGTAAACCACAGCTGAACTTTTTGTATGCTATTCAGAATATAGTGGGCCTGAAACCGAGTTTGTCATCCCACCCAAGTACTATCTGAAAGACAGTTTTCAGCTCACACACCTCCAACATCCAGTTTTTGTGGGGTGCCTGTGAATTACTGCGACACCAGGCTCTGCTTGCATGGTTGTGTATAGAATGTTGCCATCTCTGGGGGAAGGATGTTGCACACGTGCCTGAATACCGGCTGATGAAATTTCAAGCTGTGCACCTCCGCGAGGTAGTTCACATAGTGCTTTGCCACTGGGGGGTGGCTGTTTGCTCTTTTCCTTTGTGTGTCACTCTGCAGCGGTCCCTGTCACAGCTGGGTGGATATGGCAGCTACTCAGGAGCAGAAGCATGGCCCTGGTGTCGCTATTAACCTGCAGTCAATTAACACTGTGCTTTTTAAACCTTTTCACATCATCTACCTGCCTGAATTTCTCCTGAAGATAACCTTTAAACCACATTAAACAACTAGGACATGGGGGAATTTTGTGCGAGTTCACAGAAGCTTTGTAAATGCAAGAAGGGTAAAGTAAATTGACTGATTGGATTAATTTTACCCACTTAGCTCGAATGTAGGGCCAAAGGCTATTGTACCACAAGCATTTATCTTGCTGGTGATGATTCGGCTTGCCAGCTGTTGCCAAATGACCAGGACAAATTTATTCTTACAACTAGAGAAGCATTAACAACCATTTTATCAGTCAGATATCTAAAAATCTCATTTGCTGTTCTAATGCACGTCCTCAGTATGGAGGGCTGCTGAGTTGAATGGCCTGTTTGCTTTCTGCTTCCCCTGTGGACTTTTTAACTTCCTCGTCATAAGAGCTAAACAAACTGCTTGATGCATTTAATGCTGAAATCAAAAACCTAGTGCAGAGGGTGAGTAGTTTGCTAAATGTCCTGGAGTGCCTCCATCATCCTCGCCAGCTTAATGCGGGCTGTAACTGTCAGGTTGGAGCCATGCATATGTACTTGAGGCTTAAATAACCCCAGTCTCACTGAGGCTTTCTTTGGTTACTGCTTTGTATATTCAAGTTGTTCGTGGAGGCAGCTCAGAAGTCACTGCTATATGCCTGCCCAAGCTGAGCTGCCGCCAGTGCATCAACTTTCCGGGCAAGAGGAGAACCTGGACCTGGAGGAAGGACTGGCAAATGCCTGTCTTGGATCCAGCGCTGCTCACAGCAGCCTGCAGAGGCCTGACTGTACTGCCTGTGCCCCAGTAAACATCATCCCTGGCACAAGCAGCCTGGCATGTCAGCAAGAGCCAAGATCCATTTTCATTTCAAATAATCCCCTTGAAATAAATAAATAAGTAAAACTTGAAAGAAAATGTCATCAGAAACCATCCTGAAACAGATAGTGAAAAGTTTTCTTCCTCATGCATGCAAAGTCAATTAGCGTGTTACTAAATACATGCCGGGAGACATCATTATAATAGGAACAATCAGTTCATTTGAATAGCCAAATATGCTTTTATGCTGTATTTGTTTACCTTGTAGAGCATATCCGTGATATGCATGTAAATGCCGAAGTCTGTTTCTTGTTAAGTGTAGTAATCCCTCCTCCCCTCAGCTATCAGTGTGTTTCCTTGTTTGTACCTGTCAAGGGTTGCTGAAACTGTTGGTTTAAACAGGAATATCCTGTTTAGGGGAGTGCTCTAAGGTGCCAGTTATATAAACTTAGCTGTATACTGTCACAACAGACCATTCCATGGAAAAATGAAGAGGTGTTACAAGTAAGGGAGCTCCTTACTAAAAACTTGAACCATTTGTCTATGCAGAGACACTGATTTTTCTCTATTAACATGGGCTGCAAATTATTAATTCCCAGTTGTCTGCCAGCAGGGCCGAAATCCCCTCTCAGTGCAAAGAGGCTGGTAAGGTATGACAGCATCTGAATGCAGATGAAGGCAGCCAAACATGAGGCCTCCAACAAGTCTGGTTCTCACTTGAGCTGTAGGTCATCAGGAGAACAGGCCAGTTCATAAGCACAGTTCCAGTCATTACACTCAGTCCTACGGCAAACAGACTTCAGCCCAAGCATGCAAAGCAAGTGGGAATAGGGAAGTGATCTTTGTTCCTCTTCTAGGTCTAGGAAGCTGAAATGCAGGGAAGTTCTGGCACTAATTCAGCAAGGTACTTATGCCTGTATTTAATTTTTAAGCTCTGAAACGCGTGGGTGGGAGCTGGCTCCATGAAGTCAAAGGCAAAACTCACATGAAGTAGGATTTTGCCTTCTCTGACTATGAAAGTGTTTTGGGAGGGAAATAGCTTGCCTCAGGTCACACTGGGAGTCTGTGGCAGAGCTGAGAATTGACGCCAGGTCTCCAGAGTCCCAAACTAGTACCTTAACCTGTTTTTAACTTATTGCATGCTTCCTTCCAAAACATCATTGGACTTAGATACACCAGATATCCCTGAATGACTGACGACAAGCCTGTCCCTTGTTTTGGCCAGCTTTGGAGGGTAGGATGAAAAATATAGCTTTTATTTTATTCTCTGAGTTATGTTTAAATAAAATACAAACAAACAAACCTCAATGCTTGCTCACAGAGGATTGCATTAAGTTATGTACATCATTGCAGAATCTCTGTTTCTGTGTATCAGCAAAGCATACAGCCAAAAACCTTATGTAGGTAGTCTACTGCTGCATTGATCTTCTCTCCTAGGTTTCCACACCTGGGGGGCACGGCTGTGCTGGGATTGCTCAGAGATTTCCTCCAGCACCAGCTACACCACGCAGCCAGCTCCGTGCAATGGTGCATTCACCCAGATTGAGTCTGACCTAAAACGATGCTGCCAGCCCAAACTCCCGGCAAAGCTTCCCCCCTCCGATGAACAGCCGCTGCCGGCGGCTCCCCGCGGCCTGCCTTGGCCCAGCGCTGGTTCTGAGGTGTCGCCTCTTGCTGTCCCCTGGCGTCTCCCGGCTTTACGATGATGATGGTGACGGTAATGGTGTCCCCGGGGCGAGCAGGCGCCCGCCGCCGCTCCCCGCACGGGCTGTGCGCCCGGGGCCCGCCCGCCTGACGGTGGCACTAGAAAACAATTAATGACGGCGCGACGGGCCGGCTGCTGCCACTGCTCCCCGGCTGCCCAGCCCGGCGGGTACCTGCCCCGCCAGACCCTTACTGGCACGCCGGCTGCATCGCCGTCCTGTGCCAGAAGCAAGAGACTGAGGGTGAGGTCTGCACCTGCTCTGAAACCCACTAACCCTTCTGGAGTATCTCACGATTTCCCAGCGAGACAGATGTGAATGCTGCCTGTGAATCTGTTAATGCTTGCTAGAGGCTTTCATCCAGCCTCCAGGTACCAGAAAATGGTGCCTCATATTAATTCCTTCTTTCGTGTTCTAGCAGCAATACTTCATCTTGTTTGCCTTATACAAAACACTAGCCTTAAAAGGAAAGAAAAAAAACCAAAACAACCCACCAACTCAATCATCTGGAAACATTATTATTCTCAGCATTCAGTTAGTACCATGGTTATTCACTCCTGAAAAATCAGCATACAGGTTTTCCCACCTAGGAGAAAGGTCATAACTCTGTTGCTGGAGCTTCAGGTGAGCCAAATTCTGCTCATGTGGCCTTTAGAAATCAGGGACAGCTGTGTCTTTGTAGGACCTGGTTCCAGACAGGTAATAAAATGTGAGCAGTACCTGAAGAGTGATGAACAAGCTCTGAGCTACATATGTGCCTGCCGAAAACAGAATGTGAAGAGGAACACAAACACAGCCAAAGGTTTTCATGAGTGACTAATGGTGTTGGATGTCCTGGAGAATGAGGATGCTACGAGGTATGTGCAGTTATGAGGGCAGATGATTACTGTGCCTCTGAGGATCCAGGGCTCTTTATGAGATGATCTTCAAGCACCAAAGTGGTGTAGCTATCTTTTGTTTCTGAAATCAGAGAAACAAACTGCTCTCAAAAAGGAAAGGGACAGATTTATTTCCTCCAACGGGAATGTGTAACATGTTCATGTTGACTGCAGTTGGCACTGCCATGGGACTCAGACCACATAACATCCTCCAAATTCCTGCCTAAGAGATCCACCTGTGGGGGGTTGCTAGTCAGCCCTGGGCTGGAGAGTGACTTCTCTGCACTGGTCGCCTATCTGAGCCAGGGAGCATCTGGAGGACTGTCACCTTAGCTGGTGCACAGCCTGCTCGGGTCTGTTTGTGTTATTTGCACAAAAGCAGTTTCCCCTCGCCTGGCATTGGTGTCTTCATCAGGGCCTGAGCCCTGTTGAATTCAGGTTCCTGCTGGGACAGAGCTGACTGGTGTGACCTGGCAGTCAGGAGGAAAGGCAGACCTTTCCTCCAACTAGCAGCACAAATCTGTACTTGACCTGTCATCAGCTTGTCCTCACAGTCCTCCAGATCAGCTCTGCAAGATACCCACAACCATCATACCAGATACCAGGACACTTCACTGTGAAATACTCCACAGAGGAGGATACAGTCACCTTCCTTTGGAGGATGGGACATGAGTCACACATGGAGGGGAGGTGACCAGTCGCATCTCTTGGTGCAGGCTCCTCAGAAAGCTCCAGCCTTTCCCCAGTGCTTGCTGCTTCTCCTCCTGAAAACCCTGGGCTGAAGGGATGTCCTAGGCTTTTCAGAAGCCTTGGCTATATGCACTGGCTTTCACAAAAAGTGACAAAAAAATAGCAAGCTACCCTCTTGAAAGGAGTCTCCTAGGGACCCTGTATTTCCCCAATTAGGGTTGAGAGGGGTGGGAGGCGCCAGGTGTGTGTGTGGACGGCGGGGTGTTTGCCCTTTCAGCCTACTTGCAAGTGCTGCCGGGATGAGTGAAGAAGGCAGAAGCATGCCCCAGGGTCCCCAGTCAGGTGTCAAATCCAACCATCCCACAAGTGCCTGCTTCCCTGCCACGCATGCACTCGGCTATGAGTCAGGTGCTGCAGCACTGCACACCAGGGTAGCGGGTGTGTGAGCATACAGCCTTAAGAAGGCTGTTTGTTTCCCTACTCACGTGTACATGGAAGGATACAGCATTGCAAAAGCCTTGTTTAATTTCAGGGCACAAATCCCTTTCAAAAGTAGAGCTTAACTTTTTTTTTTTCTCTGACAAGAACGTATCTATTTTGTATAGATTTAATTACATGATACAAGAAAGGAAAGAAGATTTACGCAGATACTATGGTGATGAGTGCCATAGAAATGCCTATAAATAAATAAAAACACAGAGCAAAACCAGACACGGGCAGCAGAGTATGGGAAAAAAAAACAACAAAAAACCACCAAACACAAACAAAACAAACAAATCTGCCTGGAGTTTTCTACACAGTCTCTCATTTTAAAGAAAGAAAAGCGCACCACTGCCTCTTTCTGGCATGGGACCCAATGTTCATTTGGACTCACTCCTTCTGTCACCCCCAAGAATCACAAGGTGGGCACAACTTTATTTGCATTTTCCAGCCTCTCCTTCCTGCTGCTGCTGCAAATCCTCATCACCTGAGAACTTGTTTGTGCGTACTAAATAATGAGGATCCAGAGCGCTGGGAACCTCATGAACTTTTATGTCATTTGAATTTGGAGAAAAAAAATTGAGCTTTCACACACACCCTAAGCTGAAAATCCTGTCCATGTTACATGTTTTCTTCATTGCAACAAAGGAAACAAGATGAAGCCCTACAGGGGCTTGAATGGAGATGTGTGGCTTGGTTTTTCATTGCATCTGATAGACATGGAGAGCACCTGCCAAGCTGCTGAATGAGGCTCTCTTGCCCTTGATTTCCGATTCCTCTTGTCATTTTTTTTGAGCCTTTCATCTCCATTCCTCTGTCCAGCACTGTGTTTCGTCATTTCACTTAAGCCATGTGATACTAAGTGCTGGATCTTTATGAACAGCACCCAGCCATGGAATGAGAGCTCCATCTCCCAAACAAAACTATTAGCTTGGCTCCACAGCACAACTGCAAATTCCCTTACACTAAACTGGTAAGGTTCAATGCTGTCATTGCAAAGCACAGGGTGGGGTGGGGGAGAAAGAGAGAAAAAAGAGAAAAAGAGAGAAAGAAAGAAGGAAAGTAAAAGAAAGGAAGAAAGACAAGGAAGGAGAGAGAAAGAAAGATGGAAAGAAGGAAAGAGAGAGAGAAAGAGAGAAAGGAAGAAAGAAAGAGAGAAAGAAAAAAAGGAAGGAAGGAAGGAGGCAAGGCAGGCAGGAAGGCAGGCAGGAACAACAGCAGCAGACCCAGCGTACTTCAAATAATTATCATCTGCTCCAGCTCAAAACAGCTCTGGTTTTGATTCGTTTATATATGAAGGGGGAGGAAATGAGAACAGCTGTCACTCTATTTTTCCTTCTAGTATTGCCAAGCCTTTTCAGCTGTCTGCAAATTTTTCTCCTACCAGCCCTATCCTTTTTTCACATTCCTGTCTCAGGAGCTGTGCAGACTACAGTGGAGTGCACCCAGAGCCCTGTGTGCCAACAGCCACAAGCATCTTCCTGAGTGCTCACTGTTAATCCTGCCTGGGAAAAGAGAGATGCTGGCACCAGCGCAGCATCACTGCATTTGTACTGGGAGGTTTGTCTTTCTGCTGTCACCTCACTCCCAGTAGCCAGCCAGTGCAAAGCAGCAGGCAGTGAAAGAACGAAAATCTGCACAGTGACTTCCCTGGGCTGGTGGAAATTAATGTATCAAGTTTTATATACGATGTGCATCTGCAGAGGAAGAGATTTCTTTTCTGTCTTGTGCTGCTGTGCTCCCCAGCGGGATGGACGTCAATATTTATTTAAATTACTAACTTGGGCAGAGTTATTAAATGTAAACTCTTGCACCTTAGGTTTAGCACAAAACCAAATGCTGGGAGACGCCAGTCAGACAAAGCCTCTGACTTACCCAGTGGTTTGGGCAATACTTAAATTGTTCTTCTGCTCTGTATTCTCCCATACCTCCTCTCCCCCTGCCTCCCTCCCTTTCTCCCTCATTCACACACAGCTTCCAATTTTGGACCCTGAAGATTCAGATCTTAAACTTTTTCAAAGGGCTACCTATTCTTATAATGCTTTGGATTTGCCTATGCGATTCATTTGTGTAGCCCCAAATCAGCATAAACACTACCCTAGTCTCACCAAGGGGATTTACCTGTAACCATCCGAATTTGGTTTGCTAATGAAGTACTCAGATTCCCAGACAGCTAAGATACACGTTGATCACTTCTTAGAAAGCTAATTCTCTCACCTGGAATGAATTGCAGTACACTGTTTTTTGACACTTGCTCTTCAAACCCTGGGACACAACAGGGACAGACGTGCAGAAAAGGGGTTTTGAAAGTGTAATCAAAGAGAAAAAGATGGAATTAATCTTGGAAAGGTTTGATTTGGACCAGTAAACACTGCTGTGGTCAGTTTCCCTTTCCATGTAACAATAAATGTAACAATAGCAAATACACAAACCCAACAATTATGCCTGAGTAATAAATGTGTACAAATAAATAATGAGTAATTTCAACCCGTGTGGGTGTTTGGGTACATGAGGCAGAAAACGTTTTAACCAACAGCATTACTTCTTGCTAAGCTTCATGAATCCAAAGAAAATTCTGAAAAGTAGGGGTTTTTTTTGTTTTGAATAAAATTTGAAGAAACATCCATCCTTAAACAACAACAAAAAAAAATGATGAGTGAAGTCTTCTCAGATGTTCCAGTGATTAAAAAAACAGTAGGCCAAAACATCTTTTAAATATTGACAGAAATATTGGATTATGCTAAATTCTCCTGGCATTCTTCCTGTGTACAGTAGACTAGATGAACTCATCCATATGTAAAAATGCAGATATGTAAAAAGCTCGTATTTACTTTCTTTTCCCAAATTCATTAAAAAATACAACCAAAGTTGAATCTTTCCAGCCTTTGGCAGTAAACAACAAAATCAAGGCTGATTTAGACAGGAGTTTAGGTCCTTCCCCTCTCTGCAGCAGGTAGGAGAAGGAGGAAGCGACAGATATCTGGAAGGCAGCAGCCTCAGAAACTAGTGAAAGGAAATACTTTCTTCTTCTCTCCCCCTGCCTCTGTTTTTAGGTTAGTTCATAATTAACCACGGAACTCCTTGCCACAAGGTCTCTCTGAAGCCAGAAGCTCAGGAAGGCACCGAAGAGGATCAAATATTTATTAAGTGGAATCTGTAGAGCTACAGCACAAAACAAACACAAACGGCAAACGCATCCGTGCCCCTCAAGCTTCTGAGCTTGAATAAACCTGTAATCATCAGGGCTCAGAATGGAGTTTTCCAGGGGGAGTGAGGAGGGATCACCCCAGAGGTTTAGGTTTATGGCCAGTGGCTGGGGCAGGGTACCAGTGGCCAGACTGAACTGGCTACCACTCTGCCCTGTGCTCCTCTACTCCACAGCAGAGTTAAAGGAAACCCAGTTGCCCCAACCATAACCAGTCTTTGGACATGAAGCCTTGCCAGTAAGTTTTACATTGTGTACATGGGAACTTTGTGAAAGCAAATGCTGGTTAGAAAGTGTTTACAGAAAGAAGGTAGTCAAATATCTCATACAGGTGACAGCAGCATTATAATATTCTCTAAGGCTGAACAGAACACAAACAGTTACTGGGGAGACAGGGAGGCTGAAAGTGGTGAAATATTTTGCTTTCCACTGGAAAACATTTTGATATTTTGAAATGCAAATAATAATCAGTCGCATGGCCAACAAATTCAGCCATCCCTTGTCAGGCAGGGGAGCCTGTTGCTGAAATAGTGTGATGCGAGAACTGAGAAAGGACAGCCAAACCTAGTACGTCCCAGTGCAAAGACAAACACATCCCTTTGGGTAGCCTCCATGAGTACCCAACAGCATTATTGACTCAGTATGTTTGGAACCTAAACACAGAATAAAAACCTCATCCAGAGCTTAGAAAGTAAATTCCAACATGCTTCAGTAATCACTGTCAATGTTGCCCCGAGTAGTTTATCAACATACAAGCGTACAACAGTCATTTTCATCAGAGAAGAGGAATGTAACAATGATGGACGTTAAGCCCCCAGGATATCCCTCGTGCTGGAAGACTCCAGCTGACATCCGGACATCAAACAGCACTGATGCCGTGGGCCCACCCAGGGGCCTGATGTACAAACCAAACTTGTGTAGGAACCTTGAGAAACAGTTTTTCGTATGTGTGAGCAAAGCCGTCTCTGCAGTATTTCCACATGGCAGAAAGCACATAGTGGACTCAGAGAGGCCAGTGGTAAAAGCCTGAGAAGGCAAGTTTTTCCACATGGCAACTGCAGGCCCGCTTCCCCGGGCCAGTGAAATCGGATAGCCTTCCTGTACCTTTCTAGGGGTGGGAGTACAAAGCAGACCTGACATTCTGCTCCTGCAGACATGACATTCTGCTCCTGCCAACTAGGATGTGCATACACAGACATTGAACACCATCGAGGAAGCTCCCAGTAAATAAACCCCTGCGTGCTGGTGGTGCAACATTGCCCATCAGACCGTTTCCAACTGAAATGGAAATAATTCTGAACAACTGTGGGATGTCTGTTTCTAAAATTAAGGGTCTTCAGACAACCAATACAGGGAAGCCGTATCATTTCATTGAATAAAGCCTGAAAGTTTAATTGCAGAGAACTTGAATGGCAAGATTCAAGCAAGCCTTAGCTTGTGCTTGATAAACAAGCATGCTGTACCCAAAGCAAAACCATGCAAAACTTCTTAAGAGTTGCAGCAAGATGGCTGTGGTGATAGCAGCACGATTACCCTTCTGCTCACCCAACCTTCAGAGTGAAAGGAGCTTGGCATGCTCCCTAAAACTTCTTGTTAATGAGCATGTCACAAGGCTGAACGCAACCTGACCAGGTCTGTGTGAAAATCACTGTGTCAGTTACAAAAGGAGTCACAGTTCCAAGAGTCTGGAAAGCATCACCAAAGGGAAAAGGTCCATCTGCCTAATACCTCTTGTGAACAGCCACTAAGGCCACTTGTCTTCTGCAACACTCTGGGCATGCAGACTTAATAAAGCACAAGCCACTTTTCCCCCTCCTATCTTTTACACCTTGAAGGTTCTAGCCTCGAGGGCTCACAGGTAAGCATCCAAAGGTGAAAAGGAGACTGACAGATACCTATCTGCAGCCAGGGTGGAGAACAAGGCTACAGAAACACCACTACCACCCACTTCCATGCCGCAGAGATGACTTCTGCACTTGGTGGGAATGCCCTCAGCAGTAATGAAAACGTCCCCTGGTAAGCCACAGAAGGAGCGAAGGGCAGACGAAACGTGAGTCACCCAGGTGTACAGCAGACAGGGGAATGTGGGTGTGTTACCCTGTGGCTCTAAGCCAATCTGACCTCAAATTTCAGTGAATGATGTGCCTTCACCCCTTTTATGTACATACACTCCCTGGTCTCTGAAGATATACCCACTGAGCCCACACATATCTACTTAATCTGAGGAGCTCTTCTGGAGTCTACGTGTAGCGGTGGTGGTGGTGGCAGTGGTGTTCCTCTTCCTCTCCATGTGAGTTTTGCTCACCATACCTTGGGTTCACTTCCTTCAGCTGGCGCTCCTACCACATCCAGACCCCTGCCAGAGCCCTGTGGTGTAAGCACTGGTCTGCCCATCCACAGTTGCAACCCGTCCCTATTCTCCAGCTACCTTAGAGCACACAGTCCAATCGCACTCAGGAAAGAGGAAAGCTCAGGGAGGAACACAGTTTACGACTGTGGTTAATTTAGAAATTCTTGCACTCAGATGATATTAAAGCATTTTCCAGGGAGTTCAGTGGAATCAGGCTACCTCTAACATCTAGTACACTCCCATAGGAAACCTGTGTAAACTAATGCGGTTGAACCGTTAGCACTCGGGGTGATTAACCACAGGAGTCTCTGATCTCCCCTTATTAAAGAGAAGGGGAATGAAATTCACTGATTCATATCAGCTTAATATAAATCCTTGTGAGTTTCACAGTTGACTTAAGCAGTGGCAGGATCTGGTAGCCTCCATGGGGAAAGAACAGCTCTCTTGCAAGTACACCCTTCCTGGGACAGGGGAAAGCTGAAGGCATTTGTAACAGATGGCAAGCAACAACCAAGTCTGAAGTGTGCAAACTACCAGCCTGTGGTGTGCAGCAGACAAGTGCACAGAAGCGCTGCAGCTGAGATTTTTATTCTGATGCCACTTTGAATACTTGGCACTTGGTAGGCAGGCATGTGTCATCTTGTTTTAAACAGCTCAATTTTCACACGTTAAGTGTGCTCGAGAGAGATTTGGGCTAGGGGTGAGCAGGATTAAGAATGGCTGTAGCTTGACTGCAGAAATCATTCTCTGCCATGAGAGCTCTTTCACTTCAGTTGCTAAAATGATGCTCTGGGGCAGCTCAGGAGGTGTTCACCCCATGTCAGAGAGGGCATCCCTAATAACCTCAAACCCTGGTTTTAGGTGCCCCAACCTGAGCAAAGCAGCACATGAATATAGCTTTAGTAACGCTAAACAAATCTTGTTTGTCAAGACAACCTTACATGATTGCTTCGTGGTTTACATATGTTTTATGAGATACGCTTTTTGATACACGTGTTGTTCCACTGCATCCGCGTACAATCTTGCACCTAAGTGCAACTCCAGGGCACTACACAAAATGAAACAGATGGTAAATACAATGTGCTGTTCCTAGCTCTACCTAACTTACCAGAGCACAACTGGTGCAACTGCTCATTTCAGTATCTCCCCCAGAGACCTCCTTAAGAACAAGGACTGCAGGATGTACAGCAAGAACAAGAGTGCTGGCTCCAGTCCCAAAAGTATAGGAGTAGCATTTTGGAAACGGTTAAACCAACAGCAGCATTTATTTTTAAATACCAAGGTACAACCATGCCTGTTTAGGTCTGGAAAGAAAGTCATACCTGAGTACAACTTGGTTAGGATCAGGGGAAAAAAGAAAAAAAAAATTAAGTGGGAGAAGAGAACAAAACCCTGTTTCAAGGATGCCATTTTTGTGCAACTATAAACCTAGGGTCTATAAAACCACCAAGGAGAAACTGAAGGTGGCTGTAGCAGACAATGCATTATTAAATGCTAGAGGATCTTACAAGTTTCTTAAGGCTGCATGACAGAACACTTGAAAAGCAAAAGAAACAAGTTTCTCAGATGAAATCTTCATATTTCAGTATTTATGTATGTGTTAGTATGCAGACCTTGCACAGATGTCAAAGGTTCTGAATGGCAGCTGTACTGCCTGAGGTGACCCTGCAGCTAGCCAAACGTACTCCAGCGTTACTGAGACAGGACAACATGCTTCAGGCACACAGTACATGCTTGCTGCAACACTGACCTTGGATCTCTCAGCCAGAATCCACAGGAAGAGCAACAGAGGAGGTAAAAAAATGAGTGGTTTAATTGTAAAAAGTTTTCACATGAAAAAAGATGCAGATAAAGGATGACTCATAACTTTAATTTAGCTTTAACTACTTGCTATTTGCAAACCAAACAAGACATTCTCTACTTCCCATGTTACCTATAAACCAAACCAACAAAGATAGCTTTCAGCTGAACAAAGCATACCTAGGAGATAAGGGGTGAGGAATACTTTGTGCATCATTATGTTACCTGGATGGACTTCGGAAGAAATGGCACCAGTCATGACACAAAGAACACATCAAAACGTGAAATTTAATAACATCCCTAATGCACATTTGGGAACAGAAAATTGATACTGCCACTTTTAACTGCCACTTTTTCCCCCCACAAAAAGATAAATGGCTCTTGCCTGTAACTTGTTTTCCATGCTCAGCTTTACTGAATGTTATATATATCCAAATTCCTAGCTGACTGCCGTTTTAACCCAGTGGAAGAGGAATAATTTTTTTCTTCTCTTTAGAAAGAGCAGTAAGAAAAACTGGTTCTATTCATCGAGCATTCATGTTGAAATCATCTTACTGCTATACTTCTGTAAAGAAACTGGAGCAATGAGGTCCCTAAGGACAACTACAACAAAAATGGTTAACAACCTGAGGCATGCAGCAAGCTCGCTGCATTTAACTGCAGCAGAGAGTGCAGTTGAACATACGCTGGGAATCTTACAGCAACACATCTAGAACGTACAGCTATACCATTTGCAGACTATGCATGGGCAACCTTCCCAAGTTATGCAAGTGTACTGGAATTCCTACAGGAATTTTGGCTCTTCAGATACTGCCACATTACTGAATCCCCAGGACAGAGCAGGCTTCAAATGAAACTCCACGTAGTTTATTGTTAAAAGGTGTTTTATGCATGTACTCTTCATTCCTTCAGTCAAGTTTATTCTTTGTGACATTACCCAATAGATTTTCCTTCATTCACACAAAAAAGCTTATCTGAGAAGCCCAAGAAATGAAGCTAGAAATTTTTCGTGCTGATAAAAAAAGGGCTTTGAATATCTAAAGTTTAGTGTCCCCCATAGATATTTCCTCTAATAAGTAATTCAAACTGAGTTACCTTAAAAATGGTAAATTACAGCTTCATCACGCACGTGAGGAAAGTGACAATTCAATATTTAGAACAAAAATTTTCAGTACACAATTTTCTAAACAGATGTGTTACATCTGCACTGCACTTACACAATCCTGTCTTTCAGAGTCTTGACACTACAAGCCTTAGCCCCCACACCACCTTGCCTTGGAAAACTCAATCCCTAACAAACACTCAGTCAACTCTCTTTGGATGTATCCCTGCACAGAAGAAAATCAGAGCAGCCATTCAGATAAAATATTATAGGTTTATTCAAAACTTATTTTCCACTTGAATATGCAAAATACAAATTCCAACAAAATTCATTTTTACTTCGTAGTTTACAAATATACAAAATAGAAGTTTGCTTAAATTTATATTACATATTTATTATGTAAAGAACTATATAGAAAAACATTTGTTCTGCTTAAGGCATATTTGTGAATAAACCATTGTACAAACTATTGCACATCGAAACCACAGTGCATTACAGACTGTCTGCATACAGTTATTTTCTTAAAAAAAAAAGATAAACCAGGTTTATTTACCTGATTTAGGTCATAATCAGCGATCAGAAGACAAAAATATTTCCTTGTCAGATATGCAGCAGTTTGAGAACTTTGGCTTCCTGTTTTTGGTACCTCTAGAACCAACAGTCACTAAGCACCATGAAATAGGCTTTTAAAATATAATTCTGTACCTGAATGTCTCCTCCTTTTAACATCGCAATGACTCTCAGAAGGAAAAACAAAAAGGAAAGTACAAGATGACATTTACATCTAATATTGCATTGAAAGAAAATTAAGGGAAGGCCATTTCCCTGTGTAATATCCCCAACCCTCCGAACTACACACAGTCCGTTTAACCCTGATACCTGTGACTTCCAGTCACTCCTTGGCATTTTGTAGTCCGGAAATAATTCAAGTTGGTTTTACAAATGGAATGATAGAAGATCCAGTCGTTGACCCTAATGTTTTTGGTTCTCTTTTTTCTTTTAAATTTATGTATGTAGAAAAAAAAGTTGCAATGTCTGTATGCAGGTATCCCTCTTTTCCACTCTTTTGAAGACTTCACCTTGATTATCTGTAGTGCTTAAACTGTGTTCTCCCCATCTTGCGGAAGACAGTCCTTGTGCTGTAAATACTGAATCTCTGTGGCAGTTGGGGAAAGATCCACTGCTTCCAATTAAAAGTGCCTCTTCATGTGTAAGGCAAGGTGGTCCGACCTGGAAAACGCTCTGTCACAGCGCTGGCACTGGAAGGGGCGGTGGCCTGTGTGTTTTCTGTAGTGACGAGTAAGTTCATCAGATCGGGCAAACTTCCATCCACAGCCTTCCCAGTCACAGTGGTAAGGTTTCTCACCTTTAAAAAAAGCAGAAAATAAAACATGTCAGTTCAGGTTTGTTTTGTTTTTTTTTTCCCCCCACAGCTGCCACTTTTAACACTTTTCTTTCAAGAAGCACTAACACACATTATCGTGGATTAAAAAAAAGGGTGATGTCAAAGCAAGTGCCATGAACTTTGCAAGCAAACTACAAAGACTAACAGAGTAAGACTGTCTTTTCAAGATGTACAAATACTATAAAATATTGGCATAATGAAGAACTTCACTAAAATGCTCATTTCCCCTGTTTGTCTTGCACACAGGGCTTCAGAACACACCAGTTCAGATAATAGAGTGTATTTTTGCCAACTAATATTATATAATCAAATAGCAAACAGAAACAGCTCAGCAGATATAATGTGTTTAGATAATTGAAGGCCTCCAAGAACTAAAAAGCAGCTGGAAACTGTTTTCATTAGCTCATCCTGATTAAGAACTCAACCTTGCTGTCTTCACTATAACAAAACCACTGTTGACAGTAAGATGAGTTTCCCCAACAATTACAAACTCCCAGTCCCACACATACTGAAGACAGTGCTGACTGGCTTGAGGCAGACGTCAATTACTGCTCATTTGACCAATTTTTTCCCCAACTGCCATTAGCTGAAAATGTAGCCTAAATACTGCAGTATACCAGTAGTTTCTCCCTTCCCCATCTCCTCTTCAGGACAAAGTTTTGAATTAAATTCACAATACAGAGATTTAAATTATGCAAATTCCCAGGTTATTTAATCACTGTTATGGAATGCCCACACTGGCAAAACTGCATAGAACATACCTGCTTTCACCAGCTCGGTTACTTCAACATCACATTCAGCTACAAGGTTGAAGTCTGAACTTGGGCTCAGATACACACTTTTATCCAAATTCTAGCCATAGCAAATCAACCATTACACTCATCCTTTTTGGGGCTAGTGCAGGGAAAGATATGCTCCCACGCTTAGGTGAGGCACCTCATCAGTGCGGCTGACACAGCTGAAAGCCCCACTCACAAGGAGTGCATCACAGTTTCCTCAGAAAGGGAACAGCAGCTTGCAGAGAGGTGCACGATCTCTTGCACTAGAGCAAGCCAAGACAAGAGGAGTGCACGTGTGAAGCGTTTAACTGAGAGCAAAGAATGCACTTAGGTTTTCTCCCTTCTCAGAAGTGGGCCAACACCATCTAGAGCAACAAATCCCAGCTGATTTCCAATTACCTGCTAATTAGCTAGCCACATAGCAAGAGAAAAGCAACAAACTTTGCCTTGGCAAGAAACCCACCCGCTCCCACATCTGAGTCATGCTGAACCATAAAGCAAAACATCAAGCCAATAAGCAAAGACTGCACAGGACTACATGTACCCAAGGGGGGAGGGAAAAAAAGCCTGGTAACCCAGCAGAAAAAGCTTACGACTTGCTACTCCTACCCCTCCTCCTTTACTCCCTGCTTTTCACTGTCCAAGGGGCTAATGCTCCTCAAGCTGGGGCATTCCACTGACCCTGTGCTGGAACTAACCTGTGTGGGTTCTCAGATGTGCCTTGAGATGAGAGCTCTTGGTGTAAGTTTTGCCGCAGCCCGCATAGTCACAGGTGTGTGTGGCTGTCCTTTTCCTAGGCCATGACCGGCGACCCCTCTTAGGCTTGGTCTCCTCAGGCAGGCAGCTGCCCGGTGGCATCAGCTCTAGAGGCCGAATAGGGAGGAGTGAGTACTGCCGTGGCCAGCACCAAAGTGGGCACCCCAGCGCGCCTGCTCAGGAAGCACAGGGACTCACCTTGGTACTGGAGCGTGCCAGGTGGCAGCTGCTCGGGCAGGAAGGTGGGGTAACTGGGGGCTGGGGGGTATCCTGCTGGGAGCGGCAGTGGCTGGTGGCTCAGCCCCGGGGTGGCAGGGAGACAGTCTCTGCCGCTCAGCATCTCGTCGGGCCCCAGTGAAGGTGTAGTCCGGGCAGGCAGCGGGCGGCCCAGGGAGAAGTCGTGCTGGGGGGCTCCTCGGGGGCCGCTCCCATGCGGTGCTGGTTGGGCCAGGGTGCATGGTGGGGCAGCCTCCTGCTTGATTTTGGGGCACATCCGCGGCAGACGGCTATAGGGTGCCCCAGGGCCCTCGGTGCCAGGCGGCGGGGCGGCAGCCGGGGGACCGCTCTTGGGGCTGAGCCCCGGATGGCTGTACTCGCCCACGGCCTTCACCACGAACTTTCCCTGGAGGCTGCCCAGGGGCGGCAGCGCCGCCGGGGCCGGCAGGTACACCGGGTCCAGGTCCGGTCTCATGAGCTCAGCCACGAAGCCTCCCGAGGGGGACACGTCGGTGATGTCGGCCAGGTTGAAGGGGGCGGCGGGGCCGGCAGCGGGAGCCCCGTCGCGGCTGCCGCCGCCGCCGTAGAGGAGGCCGGCGGACTCGGGCCGGGACAGCGGGTAGGCGAAGGGCCCAGCGGGGCAAGGGCTGGCGGTGGGGGCCGGGGTAGCGGCGGGGGCCACCACCACGGCGGCGGCGGGCTCCTGGTGCATGAGGGAGTTGGAGAGGATGAAGTCGAAGTCCAGCAGCTCGTTGAACTCCTCCGCGTCGCGGCGGGGCCCCAGGCCGGCGGCGGTCTCCAGCTCCGACGGCGGCGCCTCCACGGGCCGGGCCGCCAAGACCGGCCGCTTCAGCTGCGACAGCTCCTCCCGCCACCGCTGCGGGGACACGGGCACGGCTCAGCACCCGGCCCGCCGCCGCGCCGCGCCCNACCCCAGCCCCGTCCCGGCCGGCCCGCGCCGCCGCGACGCCGATACTCACGTTGCCGGGGCCCACGGGCCGCGCCGCCTTCTCGCGACCCGCGGCGCCCGCTGCGAAGGTGGCGATGGAAGGGAGGAGCGTGCCGCTGAGCGCCATCTCGCACTCGCCGGGTGGTTGCCTGCGGGTGGGGAGAGCACAGCGGCGTCAGGCGGCGGCGGTGGGGAACGGGACCGGGTCGGGGGCCGCGCCCGGCACCCACCGCATCCGTGCCGGGGCGTCACGCCGAGCTGCCGCCGCCGTCGCCCCGAGCGCCACCAAGGAGGAGAGCGAGGAGGGGATGGCACGGACGCACCGTCCAGCCGCGCCGAGCCGGCCCAGCGCCGCCGGGGCGGTGCGGCGGGAGCACCCTTCCCCGATACTCTACCGGCGACGAAGGTGAGCGGGACGCGGGACGCTAGCGGCGCCACGGGGAGGCGGCCGCCTCCCGGCAATGCGAATGCGGCTCCGGCACCGACAGGGCGGCGGCGCGAGGCGCTTCCCGGGAAGCCGCGGCCATGGGGGAGCCGGGCGGGACGGACGGGGCGCGGGGCTGCCTGTGTGAAGGGAGGGACGGGCCGCGCCACTCCGCCGTTGCCGCCGCCGCGCCCCGCTCGGCACTACCCGCTGCATGCCGCCGCCGCCCTTCTTATAACCTCACCTCGCGCTCGACACGCCCACTGTCGCCGGGGCGACGGCGAAAACAAACTGACACGTGGGGAGAGGGGGCGGTGCGCGCGAGCGGCGGCGGGGAAGGGGGGGAGAGGAAGAGGGGGCTCTCGCTTCGCGCCCCGCCTCGCCGCGCCCCGCCGGACGCCCGCGAGCCTCTGGGTGCTGCAGGCGGGGCGCTGAGCCAGCGCGAGGCGGGGCGGGGCGGGGTGGGGGAGGGGGAAGGAGGTCGGGGATGCCCGGGCGCCGCGGGGTCTCGCGCACTTTTGCCGGCGGCGGTGGGGGAGGGGCGGGTGTGGCAGCGGGAACCGCGCGCCGCTCCGGGCCGCTCCGCGTGCCGGGCCGGGCGTGGCTGCTTGCTTGGGAATCGCGACCTCGTCCGGAGCCCGAGCGCGTGCGGGCTGTGACAGCGGCACCGTCCCCAGCCCCCACCGCCCGCCGGGTGCGCCCCGCGGGAAACACGGCGGCGTCACGGGCAGCGGCCCCGAGCCGGGCTGCGCTTTCCCCAGCGTGCCGCAGCGGCCTCTCGTCCCTCTGCTCGCGGAGTCTCGTTAATTTTTTTAATTTTTTCTTTTTTTGTAAAAAAATGATTCTTTTATTTTTTTTATTTTTCCTCTTTTTTTCCNGGCCGGCGGCGTCCAGGCTCCCGCGGCGGGGCACGGCAGCGGTGCGGGGCCGGGGACAGGGACGGGGCTGCCGCTGGGTGCCGGCTGGACCCCCGTCGCCAGGGACGGGGCGGAGAGGAGGGTTGTGCAGCACCGTGGGTGCGATGGTGGAAATTTTCCGAAAAAAACCCCCCAACCAATAAATTAAAATTAAAACCCCCAAAACCAAACCAAACTCCTCTGTACCCTCAAAGGAAGGACCCGGCTCACCGACGGGAGAGAGCGGGGCGCGGCGTGGCAGCGCGGTTCCTCCAGAGGGCAACGAAGAGCGGGCGCCACTCCCGCGACCGCGGGGAGACCCGCCCGGCTCCGCACCGGACCCCGCCGCCGCGCCCCCCTCCGCCCCCCACTGCCGCGGCGGATCCCCCCAGCTCCATCCCCGCGCGGGGACCGCGGCTGGGCCGCCCCGTCGGAGGCGCCTTCTAGCTTGGCCGCCCTTCCGCCGAGCTGCCGGCCGCGGTACGGAACTGGTTGGGCCGGAGGGGTGAAGTCGCTGGCCCGCGTGATTTGCAAACATGAGCCTGAGTAACTTACGATGACTAAATTAAACCCTAAAATAATAATGAAATGCCCGGCTTTATTTTAGCAAACTGGTTTTACCAGCTTTGTGTTACGAATGTTAATTATTAATAACTTTGGCACTAGAAAATAATTTTTTTCTTCCTGCACGAAGTCCATGTCTTGGCAGAAGATGTTCCAGGAACCACTGGTACAAAAAGGATTAGCGTGGAGAGATGCAGTCTGGTGAAATACCAGGAGGATGCCACAGGCTTCTTGTAAAGGGAAAGGGGTCTACTCTGCGGTCCAGGGCTGGGGGTCTGCTGCACGACAGCCTCCTCAGACAGCAGCGCTTGCAACACTGCTTCCCATTCCCAGCTGTGGTTTTATCCAGGGCTTATGCTCTCACTCTCTTTGACAAGCACTTTAGGAACTGGCATCCAAACCCAACAGCAACAGTTTCTAGGTCTAAACCTTCCTTCCAGTTTAGTCTCAAGAGAAAGCCCCTGATGTGGAAACTTGCAGGTCTCTGGGCAGTTTTCCCCCATCAGCTGTTTTTCTTTTGTTTCCGGTTGGTGTAAATGTTAATTTATGGATCTCCTAAGCAATGCAGTATTTTCCAGGTTCAAGTTTCAAGCTCAGAATCACTTGAGACCAACATAAAAATTAATATTACATCCCTTACCAGAAATAACAGAACAATGAAGCTTCAAAAGCTGATAAGTGATTTGCTCTATTTGAAACAAATGGCAGAACTTCATCAGTTCCAGGAAGAGAAGGCTGGAAGAACACAGGCTGAAATAATACAGGTTGCTTTCACAATCTTACATTAAAATAGACTTGGTCGCTGTGTTTCTGGGTAATTCAGATGGATGCATGCAAAGTACATGTAAGTTCATGTTAAAACGATGTGGCTCACTTAGAGTCTTGATTTTGAATTGTGCAAGCAGGGTGCTTTAAAAAGCGTATGTTTGCAGGCATTGATAAGTTCAATGCCACCTGCTTTTGAACATTCTCACTAAAGGTAAACACATTCTTTTTCACTAATTAAACACAAGGCAAAATGTTTTCTTTTCCTCCCTTAAATAAAAAGGGAACATGATTTAATGGTCCTGAGTGTGGAAATTAAATGCATTAAATTTGCAACTGCTCGCAGACAATGCTTCCCAGCCTACATAACAACCTAAGTTTTGTTTTCTTAAGACAGACTGGTTTGAATATGCATTCTCTTGCCAGCTGATCATTTCTCCAAGTCTCAGTTTTCTCCAAATTTCCCAATTTTCTCTAAAACTTTCCTTCCACTAACTCAGAACACAGCATGTTTCTTTGCTGTTCAAAGCTGACTTTAGCGATTGCTTAATTCAGATAGAAAATTGCACAGATTTTGTGTCCCTCTTGCCTTGGGATGTGCAATGACAATTTTCCAGATTATGCTGTGTTTGGACAGAAAGAAGTCTGCTGCAGCGCTTGCCGTGCTGGCTTCTGTGTTTCTCTCCCTCCCTGGAAGGAGGTTCCTTCCACATCTACCACATACTGCAAGAGCAGAGTTGCCCTCACTTTCCCACAGGTGCTGTTCACCCATTTTGGGACAAAAAAGAATTTATTACCTGATGCTGACAGCTCGTATCAATGGCTGGTCCAAGCGGTAGTTCACTGCAAGTGCAGAGCCGAGTAGAGTGACTGGTTAACAGGGCTGATCATCAGGAAGCCTTAGTGGCTAGCCTGAGCTGGTGCTAAACTGATCACCTGGAAGTCTAAACCCCAAAAGGCAGAAAAAAGCCAAGGTGACAAAAGAGCACAGGTTTTTGGAGCAGAGACGGTCATCAGGAAATGGCATCCAACATTAAAAACATCAAAGAACATCAACAAGAAGAAAAAAAACTGTTGAGCTGATTGTGACTGGAACAAAGACCAACTTGTTTATCTTGATATGTTTATTTTAAAGCCTAAGTTTGGAACTTGGTTTTCAACAAACTGCCCCTCAGGAACCACAGCATGCAGCTTATCCTGTTTGATTTGGTTGTCTGCAACAGCAGCTGATGGAATCATGGACCACAGACTTTGGGAAAGCTTGTGTCATGGCATCACTGGGGTCAGACAACAAGATACTTTCCTGGCACCTTCAGGACTGTGCTTTGTTATCTTCACAGCATGCTGCAGCAGATAGCCTACAGGGCCAGGAGCTGCCAGGCTCTCTGCTCCAGCACTGGCATAAAATAACAAAAAGAGAACTGGGAAGAAACCCATGATGCTGGATTATATCTAAGCTCTGCCCAAGGAGATGTGCCTTTTGGGGATCTGTTTTCTACCATGTATTGTATGCTCTTCATAAACTGCAATTGAAGTTATATTTACTTGTTCTTGCACGGGGTGCCTTATTTTTGTTAAACAGAAATAAAACTCCTCTTGGTTGGCGGTTACACTGGTGGATAATTAGCACAGTGCAAAGGGCACATTTCTGAAGGTTGCAGGCAATTCCAGGCAGATTTCAAGCAACGGCAACTGTGTACATACACAGATGGCACATGGAGACTTAAGACCATAAACATTCATGCTGAGAATGTCAGCAGCGCCTGTGGTCAAATCTGGTTTCACCTGCTTGGGGAAATCCTGACCATATATTAGTGATAGTTATTTTACTTTCGTATGTGAGTGCAGTCAGAAAGACCCACCAATACATATTGTCACCGTCCAAGAGCCTGGGGCTGGTTTAGGTCAAACACCCTGTAGCGAGGTGCTGTAGGTCTGCACTGTTGGTCTTTTGGTCCCTTGTGAGAAGCAGTGTTGCTGATGCCAGGAGGTCTCTAGAGCATGACCTGTTTTTTCTGAGGGGTAACCAGCATGCTTTCACACCCCAGAGGAAAGGGCTCTGCATTTAGGGGAGAGCCCCGGTGATCACTTTCACTGTACATACAGCACATCAGCCCAGTTTTTCTTCCTTGAGAGCCTGTCACTAATCAGGGCTTAACCTCAGGGATCCAGTTCTCAACAAGAGTTCAGGTTGCTTATCTCTTGCATGCAGAAGCTCTTCTACTTTCAAGCAATGCAAGGTTGATGTGTTTCTCTAATAGGCAAAATTCCTTGAATTGTTTGTGGAAAAGAAAGAACTTTGTACTTTTTTGTCAAGCTTAGGCATCCTTGCTTTAATGGGTTTGCCCTATCTTTGAATTCAGATGTTCCCCAAACTTTAACAATGACTCATTTAAGTGGCTTCCTCAGTGGGACTGGTGCAAACAAGAACGCCACAATAAGCATCCTTTTTAAAGTCCTGCATGTAATGTGGGGACACTCACACACAGCAAAGAGGATGAATTCTTCTTTATCTGTTTGTGATTTTTTGCATTCATGGGGCTGATTCGTTGTGCTTTTCCAGACCCAATGGAGGAGTTGCAGAAAAATAGAGAAAACTTGAAAAAATACCAGCTGTTAGCTAACCAGAGGATGGTCCCTGTTGATGGGTAATAGAGTTGGTATATCCTGGAAGATGCAGGGAGCTGTATGGGTTGAGAAGACCAAGTTGCTCTGTGGAGATGGCTCTGAAGAAGAAGCCATGTACTGGGATTATTATTAATTCACCTTCCTACACCCTCCTTGGGGCCAGGTTCTCCCATTATTATCTGTGTGAAATATTTAAGACACTGCTGTCCAATAGCTTCTGGAAAGGAAAAGCTATTTCTAACTCCTGTATCTCCCTGGAATAATCTCTTTTCTGCTGCAAGGAGGAGTTTTACTCTTTGGCCATCTCCCAGCCCTCTCGATTGCTGTGGAAAAACTTTGTGGAAGAGATCTCCCTCATCCTCCATATCTCAGACTCTTCTTTTTTTTTGGTCTTCCTCACCTTTTAATTAGTAATCTTTAAGTAATGTTTTCTGTTAATAAAAATAAAACATCTTACTAAAGATTCGTCTTCCCAGAACATTCCCAAGCAGTGTCAATATAAAATCAATTTATTCCTGTCTCATCTGCATGATTCTGGACTGCAGCAATAACTGCCCTCACTCATTTCAGCTTTCTCATGGTCACTGAAAGTGACGGCAGTACTGAGACTTTGTCATCAGAGTTGGGAAGATGACACACTTGTGCCATTGTTTGGTATTTCTTTTACATGTATAAAAACCACCAACATTTTGCTCCTAAGGAAGCTCTAATACTGCAGAAATCCATAATTAGGTCTCAACACCCACCAAGGAGAAGTCGGCTTTCACTTCTGAAGGGTTTTTCAAGCCTTTTCTCCCTGGTTAAGCTCAGAGTTTATCTTGTTTGCGTAAAAGTGATGCTTCTAAGGAATGTAATCTGTACTGATAAAGTGTTTCATTAACAGAACATACACTAAGGTACAAGATATGAGAAGATCATAAAATGAAAGATGGCTGCTTCCAGTGCATAATGCATATGAATTTGCATGGGGAGAGAGTAAGAGAGAACTTATCAGTAAAGCACTCCTGAGTTTCACCAGAGTATTTGAAATACTGAAAGCAAGAGACCAGCGTGGCTGGGTCAAGACCTGCAGGTCAAACAAAAGGCCAAGAAGGAAATGCACAGGCAGTGGGAACAGGGACAGGCATCCTGGGAAGAATCACAGAATCACAGAATGTTAGAGATTGGAAGGGACCTCGAAAGATCATCTAGTCCAATCCCCCTGCCGGAGTAGGAACACCTAGATCAGATCACACAGGAACGCATCCAGGCGTGCTTGATGCTGCCTGGTTGTGGAAGGATGGGGTCAGGAAGGCTAAGAAATGGCTGGAGCTGAACTTGCCAAGGGAAAAATAAGAAGGGCTTCTACAGGTACATCAGCCAGAAAATGAAGGTCGAATAAAGTATACTCCAACTTGATGAACAAGACTTGCAAACTGGTAACAACAGGTGAGGAGAAGGGTGAGGTACTCAATGATTTTTTGCCTCAGTCTTCACTGGCAGCTTCTCTTCCCACAGCTCTTGAGTGGATGGATGCCAAGGCAAGGACTCAGGAAGCAAAGTGCCTCCTACTGTTAAGAGCAGATGAGGTTCATGACCACCTGAGGAACCTGAACATACATAAGTCTATGGGACCTGATGAGATGCATCCCAGAGTCCAGAGGGAATTGGCTGATGTAGTTGCCCAGCCACTCTTCATGATATTTGAAAAGTCATGGCAGTCAGGTGAAGTCCCTGGTGACTGGAAAAAGGGAAACATTGCACCCATTTTAAAAAGGGTAGAAAGGAGGACCCTGGGAACGGTGGTGTTTAATGTCTTTGTGGGAGATATGGACAGTGGGATCGACTGCACTCTCAGCAAGTTTGCCGACAACACCAAGCTGTGTGGTGTTGTCAACACGCTGGAGGGAAGGGATGCCATACAGTGGGACCTTGAAAGGCTTGAGAGGTGGGCTCATGCCAGCCTCATGAATTTCAACAAGGCCAAGTGCAAGGTCCTGCACGTGGCTTAGGACAACCGTAAGCACAAATACAAGCTGGGTGGAGAATGGCTTGAGAGCAGCCCTGAGGAGAAGGACTTGGGGGTGTTGGTTGATGAGAAGCTCAACATGAACCAGCAGTGTGCACTAGCAGCCCAGAAGGCCAACCAATGACCTGGGCTGCATCAACAGCAGCATGACCAGCAGGTCAAAGGAGGAGATTTTCCCCTTCTACTCAGCTTTTGAGATAACTCACCTGGAGTACTGCATCCAGCTCTGGAGTCCTCAGCACAGGAAAGACATGGGCCTGTTGGGGCAGGTCCAGAGAAGGGCCACAAAAATAATAGAATCAT
>VZTO01025941.1:1302-71608 GCA_013400615.1 Syrrhaptes paradoxus
AGCCGCCCGTGTCACCTCCCGGCGCCGGTGCCGTTGCGATCCGGCGGGAGTCGGGGTGCCGCCCGCCCCCGGCGGCTGCCCGCGCCTTGCGCTTTGTGCGTGCGGCGGCAGCCAGCAGCATGCGGGGGGAGAGGCGCCTCGGGGGGAGCGGCGAGGCGGAGCGCCCGCGACGCCCCGGCTGCGGCACCTCGGGGGGCTGGCACCCTAGAGAGCCCTGAGCGCCCCGGCGGTAGGTAGCCCCCGGGAGGAAACACTTTTTCTTTTTTTTTTTTTTTGTTGGAGGGGGGTGGGATGTAAGGGGTAGGGTTTCTACTGCGCAGCGTTTGCTGGAAGGAAAATCCTATAGGTGAAGGCATATGGATTCTCAGAGGCAGAGCTTAGTGGCTTCTTGGCTTAACAGTTTTCAGGCGGGGAGTGTGCAGGGTGTGTTTTTAGTAGGGTTCGCCTGCTCAAGGGAGCTTGAATAGATATGTTTAGAGAAGCAGTGCTTTCCAGGAATTTAAATGAGATCTTTTTTTGTGGTTGCTTTTCAAGGCTATTCTAGTCTATATTTGCTTTTGCCGATTGGGCTTATAAATAGTTAGGCAGTCATATTAGCATATAAAAATCAAGAGTCTCAAAGGAAAAAAAAAAGGGTCTGCGAATTTACCTGTAATAAGCAGTGTAGATCACTTCTGCGGACTACTTTTATGTTTTATTTGGAACATTGTCATCTCTAATTACTACAATTTGTAGTTTATTCTGTCACGGTAATGTGTTTCTGTTGGTACTAGAAAAAATTTTGATTAGGTTATGCATTCAGGTAATTTAGTTGATAGCTGTTGGAGTCAGATTTAGACATCTCTTCATGTGGAGAGAAATGTTAAGTGATAGGAGGCAGCAGCAAGCCTCAAGGTTAAGGTTTTTGCTAGTTTTTCAGTCTGATTTTCAGCCTTGCAAACTTTTTGAACTTTAACCCTTTGCAATGAAACTTTCCAGGCATGGTGACTGCATCAAGGTAATTTTAATACAAATATATGTATATATCGGTTTTTTTTGTTGGAAAACTCATGCAGAAGTGATTCAGCTGGTTTTGATAGCATGGGGCTTTTGGATATGGGGAAGGATTTACAACATTTTTTCCATTTATAGGTGAAGCTCTTGCAGATTTTTTTTTAACAGGGCTTTTTATTTGTATTTTAAATTTTAAGTATAGTTCAGAGGTATTTTTCTTTCAGAAGTGCTTTCTGCTTAAAATTCTGACTGGAAATTCTGTGGTGGTTACCTACTAGTTTTGCATGTCTCTTGCTAAGACCAGAAGCTGTGCTATTGGTAAAAGATGTGCTGTGTGTTGCTGAATGAGACGCTGTGATAAAGGGTCTGGAGGTAAGGTCCTGCCTGTGAATTCAAACCCAAGTGTGTTCTGCAGCTGACAACAAAGGGGCGTCTTCGCAGACACCTCTGCTGAAGCAGGCAGGGCTCCACTTGCTATTTGCTGTGAAAGTGCTGGATTTGAGATCTTGTAAGTGAAGACTTTGAATTATTTGTAGGCAAAAGTCTTCTGTGATGGAGTTTAGGACCTCCACAAGTCCTGTTGGGGTATTCAGAGAACTCTTTTTCTTCTACAGTTCATCTGGGCAGAGGACAGGATTTCCCAGCATTGTCCACACTGCACATTCAGAGTTGGAGGATGTGTACAAAATGTTAGAGGCTTGTTGAAAAGTTGCAAATCTCTACATCAGTGTTTTGTGATGTATTTTCTACTGAGGAAAGGAAAAGAAAGGCCAAACAATAGGGAAAGGGTTATAAAAACTTTATAAAAGGAGCTTAGAGGGATGTTAGGATCGCATATGTAAACGTCCTAGGGGAAAGACATTATGGATAAAGTTATATGTTCACCTTATCTCTGTCCTACTTTGAAATCTGCAAAATGATTGTCTGTTATATGTCCTCTTTGATTAAACATAGAGTCATGCATGAAAAAATCTAGAAATACCATTTTCTGATTGAAAATTAAGAAAGCAAAACAGAAAATAATTGTAATTCTACAGAATTTGATTTTTTTTCTATTTCAGATTAGTAAAATGAGATAAAACAGCATCCTCTTGGTAGCATCCTAATGTGAATTGATTGTGAATTGATGCTGTATATGTTAGTTACTGCATATACTAGTGGAGCATGCTGCGTTTTACATAAATTGTTGGAATGCTACTGGTCCATCAGAAATTGTATGCAAATCTCTCTGCAGTCATTTTCAAACCGTGTTTTGGGAACTTCTCTGTATTTGCTAAGCAATTGGCTGGCCTTCTACAGATAAGTACTTGGGCATATGGTGTTGGCTCATTTTCCATGTATTTAGCTACTAATGGCATTAAAATAAGCCAAAAAATATTAAGTACCTCTCTAGTATTAATTAATTTGATAAGAAATTGCTGCAAATACTGTTAAAATTGCAGATGAATACAAATGTTGTGTGATCGGTGTGAAGGCAAATCCAAGGAATAGGGTCAGTGGGAAATCTGTTGATCTGTGGATATCTGTTGAGATGCTGTTGCTGCTACAAAAAACCTGGGCGCCCCTGTGACACCATAACTTTGGAACAAAGGCGTAGGGACTTGATTCAAGGAATGGAAAATCTGGCTTTGCTGCTGCTTTCATAGTGCAGAAGTAATTTTTGTTGAGTAAGGCTGTTGGCTTCCTCAGAGTAAAGGTTTACAACCCTCAAATAGCTCCTCCTGACACTAAGCAGTATCCCTTTAATGCGTTTGAAGTGTGTTAGAAAGGCTGGCTAGTAAGACTGGTACTGATGAATGAAAAAGAAAGAAATTTACAACATCAGATACTTTTCTTTAAATTATTTCCCTTGTTGTTGGTTATTACCAAGCATTTGACTGCCACACTTGAATATAATTAATGTAGTAAATGGTTTATTAGGCACCATCTGAACTTTTGTCTTCTTTAATTATAGAAGCTTAGTGCAATGGTCTGTGTACAATATTCAGCCCAAATAATTGCCTTCAGACTTTTATCTGACCATGGTTATTTTTGGAGCAGCTGCAGGAATGGCTTTTTTCCTGAACTTCACACTTTTCAGGCTCTCATTTGCAGTTGTGCCACTACATTTCCAGTTTGCATAACTAAAAGCAGTGGTGGTGTGATTTTGCTGGTAGTAATTCAGAACAATTGTTCTGCATGCTGTCATATGGTAATATGTTTTGATCTTCCTTAAATCTCTGTAATTCATTTTTAAGTATCCACCAAACCATGACATAAATGGGAAAGTTGAATTATTTTTTTTTCTGAAAGTTTTCAAACAGTTACTGAAGATAAGAATATTTTTTCCAGTGCATTGTGTGTCTTGAAAATTATTTTAAGAATGTAAAAGTAGCAGCATGGGATGAAATCTGCACCACAAATAATTTGCAGTAAAGGGTTCAGATATAGCAACTCCTGCTTCATGGGCTTTATAATCTATATTAATTTCATAGTAAATGGAATTTATCAGAATTCATAATGTTGTATTTAGGGTACAAGATCATATGAAAAGCGGACTGTAACTATTATACCTGAGAGTAATGTAAAAAACCCTGATATTTGTTATGGGTCTTATGAACATTTTGTATTTTAGATCCAGTCTCTTCTATGGTGCAACCATAGAAAACTGATTTTCTTCATCAGTAACACTCTGCAAAAAAGCAATTTTGAAAAGAAATTCAGATGTATTTTTATTTGGTCTGAAAATTTTATGTAGACTAGAAACAGTGCTTTGATAGTTGGCCTTGAGGGCAAAGCATGCCAAAATCATTATGTTTGTTGTATACATTTTTCAAAGATTGGCTACTTCGAGGAGTATAAATGCTTGAAGGGTTAAATGTCAGGGAGCTGTTGCCAGTGTTTTTGATAAGGGTCCTTGACCTTGGGAACTTGCTCCCGACAGATGCTCTCACAGAGCCTGTTGGTCCACAGGCCTTCAAAGTCCCCTTTGACACCAGTCACTTTGACAAGACTGAATCTTCCACACTGCTAAAGATGGTCAGAGGTTTGGTGGGAGCTGGGGAAGTGGCGCAGAGCTGGGCTCTGAGGTGCAATGGCCTGGATTACTGTTACATTCCGCTGGGGATGCGACCGTACGGCTGGTTGTGCTTGTTATTGCATTGTGCTTTCTGGAAAGCTGCACTTCAGAAATATAAATGTAAATGAAAAGTAAATGTTATTCATTGCGTAGCTCTGTGATTGTCATCAGAATAGGATTCACCGCAGGTTTTGTACAATCCACTGTTTATTGTATTAAGTTGTATAAATACTACCTGAGATTAGGGCGTTTTATAGCTGGGGTTGTGAAGTGTCTGTGAGTGCTCCCTGGGGACTGGATGCAAAATCATGTGAACCAAATGGCTGTTGACTGTGGAAAGGAAAGTTTCTTCTTCCTTTGTGATTGGTATCTGTCTGGGTGGATGATATGGGGCACACCAGATGTAGAGAACTTCATGAGGTGGAGTGATTTGTTCTGCAACTTTGTGAATTCATTATGTCATTGATAGAGCAACAGGTCTGGAAGGTGTAAAATCTGATGAAGGATCTTTTTAGGATCCTTAGTTTAAAGTAGCTCTGCTAGGCTAAGTTCTGTATTTAATTTTTGTTGTAGAGTTGCCTTTCAGTCCATCACTGGAAGGACTACTTTTGGTCTGGTTACTGTCCTATCCGTCCCTCAGCAAAAGCTCTGATCCTCTATGAAATACCAAGTCTTTTCTGCCCATGATCTTCTGTTTGAGGGACAGGGACCAAAGTAAACACCTTTTGTGTATAAAAATGTAGTGATGTGCTCTACAGGCATGGTCCGAAATGCCCTCAGTCTTTACATAGATGAGTAGTGCAGAATTTAATGTTATTTTACAACACTAGTGCCTAGGTAAGAAGATGCTTGTTCGGAGTGCTGTTCCGACACAATGCATTGCAAATCTGAAAAATATTGTATTTTAAAATTCAGTATGCAGAGCAGGAGGTGTTTGGCTCTGGCCTGGCAACGGGATGTCGGGCCATTCCCCTTTACACTGGGGTGGTAGATGGAGGTCAGTAACAAATGAGAGCTGTTGCCATCCAATGGCTGCTTAGTCACCTGTGAAATGTGGTTTCTAATAGACAGGTTTCCACATCATAGGAGCAGCCACCGCAATTAGATGAGCAGAGGCAGCCCCTAACAAGCACATCATGCCTCATCTTAGCCTCAAACCAATCCTGCCAGTTAAGTGTTTCCAAACACAGCGTAGGGACCTGTGATTGCTAATCGTCCTCTGTCTGCTGGGGGAGAAAGAGCGTGTTTTATTGTTGGAGCTGTTGGCCTGTCTCTCTTAGAAAGGCTTAATCTGTAAAAGCTGAAAAAGAGTAGAGCACACAGCAGCACCCGTGAGGTCCTGGTTCCATCTGAGTAAGCTGCTTGTGAGATACTCAAAGGCTTTGCTGGGTTTAGGATTTCATCCTGTGGAAGCATTGTAGAGAACACACTGTATCTCCCAGTGAAGCTAATCATGTCCAGACTTGATAGTAGTTACTGACAAACTGGCTGAGAAGTTGGTGATTAATTTTAACAAATGAGTTTTCTTTGAATGCAAGCTCATGCATGCCAATTATAACAGTATGCCTATGATAAAATTAGGGATTTTTTTTTTTCTTTAACCTTCAAGTCTGCTGGTGACTGATTATTTTTTAAAGTGTCTTAACTGGGTTTTGTGAGATGTGTCATTGTGGGGGGCTCTTTCTCCCCCAAAATACCCTAAACAGCAAAGAATTGTTCCAAGTGGTTGCAATTTTTTTTTTTTTCTAGTGGTTAAGGAGTATGTAATGTATTGTATGGTATGGTCTGGAAGACCTCTAGTGTCTTCAGTGAAGTAGAGGCCTGATACCTAGTCCCATAAAACTGGGGAAAGGTCTTGCACTGCCTTTAATTGGGCTTTGGATCTAGACCCCTGTGAGTCCTAGATTGTATTCCAGCTGCAGGCTCCTTTCAACAGGAGACAATAAACTTGGGTGGTAGGAAACAAAGCTCTCAGCAAACATATGTGAGTTGGGTCATATTTTGATGTATTGAAGAAGCTGGTTATAAAACAAAGCCTTCTTGGGCTAAATATATCATGAGGCATTACAGAGGAAGCATTAAGGAAAAGAGTGCAGGAATTTTTTGAAGAAAGCAGTGTACACAGTATGATTTTTTTTTCTTAAAGATTGTAGTACTGTTAGCATAGAAACTGCATTATAGCTGCATAGACAAGAAGCATTATTTATTAAGAACACAAATGTGGCTTATAGGAAAATCAACCAGTGACATGTTTTTAGGCATTTAACTTTGATATAGTCTTGCAGATGAATGCAAGGCCACGATCTAGCTACCTTGACTTTGCACGCAGACCTTTTATTAGCACAGCTGAAGGGCACAGAATATCAAGGGTGGTTTCTACACTGATGAGTTTGCGTAGCCGTAGCTGTGTGGTGTTGACATTTTCTTTATAATATGCCACCTTTTTTTCGGAAGCATATCATTCACCCATAAAACACATGTTCTGATTTAAAGCATAGTTAAAAGGTCTACTTAGCGGAAGGAGAAGTTTTACTAAGTATAAAAATGATTGCTTTGACAAAGTGGAGAATAATGTAGCATTAACAAAGAGAAACAAGGTGGGGTTTTTTTTGTTTTGTTTGACATGCATGACTCTTGGTACCCTTAGATTTAAAAAAAAATTAAAAACTGGAAGTCCCTTAAAAGATTGTTTCTTTCATTATCTTGACAAACCTTGAAAAGTAGTTTCTGTGCCTGCATAGTGATTATGTTTCAGAAAGAGTTCTTAGGGATTTTATTATGTGCTGAAACATATGTTTATAAAAAAGACTACAACCTGGTGGAAAAAGTGTCTTATAATAATAAACCTGTCGATGGGCCATATGCTGCCATCTGTATGTTTGAAAAAATAAATTCTTCTACAAGTGTTAAGTAAGTTTACAGCCCGAGTGTTAAGTTAGGGTCAGACTGTGACTGGCCTGCTGTGGATTGAGAGGAGGAGGAAAGCATATGCGGATCCTCCTCATGCTCTTTTCATTAGCTCACACAGTGTCCGGTGAGGTGGAGTGGGGTAGCACCCCTTCCCAAAGGGCAGTGGAGGCCTGTCCTCCTCCTGCAGCTTTCCTTATCTCTCTGCAGGTTTATGCTGACCCAGCACAGGGCTGATCATTTTGTAAAACTTGGCTGAGCTTTGTGTGGTTGCTTCTGAGCAGAGCAAACCTCTGAGGTAGAGTATCTGCATTTTAAAGGTTACAACAGATATATAAAGCCAGGACAAATAAGAGCTCTGATAACCATGCAATTTGATGAGATATGTCGAAAAAAGTCTTCAGTTCTTACTGTCTGCTAGTTAGAACATTTATATTTTATGGATTTTTTTGGTGCTTGTATCACAATTTTTGTTTTTTTTAAATGTAGGTGATGTGGTCGTGGCAAAATCTCTTGTTTCTGAAGAGCAAAAGTGAGATGCAGGAGGTTGAATAATGTGTCATTCTCAGAAAGCACTTCTGTGTGGGATCAGTGTTTGGTAAATGTAGACACTTTCAAGCCTATTCTACTTTGGATGCACTTGCATAGCTCATGTGAATGGGAGTCATGCACGTGTGCATCTCAAAAAGAATAGGTCTCTTTGTAACTGAGGCGTTTTCTGTGTAGAAGCATACTTCACCGAGAAGTGTTTTTAGTGTTGTAATGTTTTCCTCTGCTGATCAGCTGTGCGCTGCTTGTTTTTCTGGCAACTCGGCAGGTGATGGTCATTGTCAAAGGAAATATCAAAGATTAAGGAGAATTTTTTAAAGTAGTTGACCATGCTGAAGGCTATGTTAAGAGATGCATGAGGTCGTTGTGGCATCCATTATCAAAATTAAGATTTTGAACAGTGCAGTCCCCACCAGGAGTGAATTCCTTACCTGCACTCTTTCTGGGGTTCACCAAAGCTTTTAGTTAGCTCAGGGGAAATTTGCTTCTTGAGGGCTGAGATCTTCCCACTGGGTTTTCCTGCCCAGAAGTCTAATGATGTATGTTGTGTCTATGTGTATGAGGCTCCCAGTTTAGAAGAGGGCCTTGGGGACCAAGGAAGTGGAGCAGAGGCAGGGAATAAGCTGCAGCAGAAACACCCAGACCCCAGCACGGAGTTTGCAATCACTGTGGAAATGGAAAATAGATTGGATCAATAATCTGTGGAAGAGGGGGTGCTTGTGAGTTATGTGGATGTTCCCTGGGAAAATTTGTGGGCACATCAGAGAGTAAGGCTAAGTATGGATTGAAGGAATAGTGGGAGGGCGATAAGTCTGGGGAAGAAACCATCTGTGGCTGGTGTGTGCCTACCTTTCCAAGAGAGGCACTTTGGTACTGGAAAGGCTTGGAAGCACCCTGGGACCATTTTTCTTGGTGAAATGTAGCTCCCTCGTGGAGACGGTAAAGTGCAGCCAAGTTCTTATGCCCCATTGGACCTGAGGGAAGGATCCTGGGCTTCAGTGCTGCCTCCTGAGCACAGCTGATGAGGTGATGGAGGAGCCTGCAGTGGGCCAGGCTGGCTTGCCTGTGGCACATACAAGCCAACATGTGGTGTTAACGACTGCAGCGCTCAGAATTTTCACAAACCCACATTCAGTAATAAAATAACCTGCAACTAGTCAAAGGCACCAGTAGTAGCCAAGCAAATTTGGAATGTCTAAGCCAGCCATTTTTAAGTTATGATGAGCCAAAAAAAATTAGGACACAGTCCAAGAAATGGAGAACACCTCACTTTTCTGCAGCTCTCATATCTCCAAGATGCCTTGGCCGATCTACCTCAGACTTTCCAGAGAAGCTTTCCTTGGCACAAGACCATGACTGTGAAATTTCATGTGACTGCGTTTTACTTTGTTGAAGTTATGAAGTTTAAAACCAGAGTTTGTTATAGAAAGCTAATCTCTCCATTAGAAATATTTCTGCATAGTTGATATTCATTCCATCGTAATTGTTCACTGCTATTTCTTGTTCAGGCTGAATGTATTTTTGCTATTTATTTTACATTTTTGTTTTTAAAAGATAAATTCCTAGCAGTATAGCTTGGAGCCAAATTGTGCATGGCTGTGTATAGGCATATGTGGTAAGGTAGAAGCATTAACCATTAGCATATATCCACTGGAGAAGGAGTCATAGTTGGAGTCCTACTCCCAGCTGACTATTACTGGAGAGCTTTTTGGAGTATCTGTTTTGAGACCTCACTGTTCCATACAGCTTTTTCCTTTCTGCCTGGTAGAAGGGAGTGTCTCTGGCCTAGTTACACTCTCACCTCCAAGCAAAAAATGTTTCTGGTTGATGGCCATCTTGGCATTCAGGGTTTCCCTAGAGGCAGCTCCTGGTGTGGAAAGCCATGAAGGTGGCAATAGCCTAAGATTGGGATCACTGTTCTCCATGTGTGCTCTTGAGCTGCTCTTCATTGTCTCTAACCATCTGTAACCTGAAACACCTAGCTGCCAAAATTGCAAAATTTCAGACAGACATTAGAAAATACAGAGAAAATGTTTGTGGGCCTGGAAGTGCTTTTTTATTTTTTGAGTTAGGGGCACCTAGGCTGTGACTTAATTCTATATACAAGTGAACCCTAGTTGTGCACTAGCCCTCTCCTCCACTCTGAGTGCTGGTTCCTGAATGATGTTAAGACCAAAGCATGCCATTGCAAATCCTTGCTATTGTTAGATGGAGCCAAAAGAGGAAAGTTCTCTAAATGTGCTGTATTTAAAGACACTGGATTAATTTGACTTAGTCACTTTATAGACAGAGCGAGCAGGGCTGGAACAGATGCCAAGCTGGAATGAGCCCTTACCCTGAGGCAGGGTCTGATAGTGTTTGAAGTTGGTGCTTGACCATATTTTTCTTTCCGGGGCTCGAGTTTAAAAGTGCCAGGAGAGACTCAGCAGAAGTCAGGAGGTGCTGTTCCTGGAAGAGACAAGGTGCTGTTGATCAGTGTTTGGCAGGACTCTCTTTCAGGCAGGATCACCCAGCACCTGCTGAGCTCTGCAGCTCATGAGGCCAGGAGGTGCTTTATGTCTGTGTGAGGCGCAGTCTTTGTCCTGCGTGCCATCTGTACCGGTGCTAGCATCTGTAGGGGCCTTAGCATCCTTAACAGAGGAGGTTACTGCTCCTTGCCTAACACACCCCACACCAGACATACAATTGTCTGTCAGGATACAGTAGATTATCATGGGTTAATTCCTGAAAAAGGGTATCTGCATAAAATACCTATCAGAGGGTTTTCTGTTTGCTGAGACGTTTTATTATTAGGAGCACTAAAAAGACCAGCAGAGACAGCTAAAAATCAATCTGCCACTATGTAGGCAACCAATGAGTAGAGTGTGGGGTGGGTGTAATGGGATCACAGCTACTTAAACCAGCGATCAGATATACTGCTACAGTCTGCAAAAGCCGCAAGCAGTAGAGAAACCCTGCTGAAAACTCCTGGACCACGGAATTAAAATAATTAAGCCTTGCAGTCACTAGAATATACATTGCCTTTGCAAGGTTGTTATGAGATAAATAAGGACACAGCTAGAACACACTGCATATGTGGAACTTTGCTGCTGTTGTGTGTGATGCAGAGGCTCTTTTTTTTTTTTTTTTTTAACAATAACTACTTGCAGTTGAAAGTGCCCTGAGTATTCTTCAGGTGGTGATAGCACCAAAATCATCGCCATCAAAGAGGAAATGCAAAGCCAAATATCTAGATCTGAGGATGCATTTTTCAATTCCTAAGCTAGCTTAAGCATCACTGCACGGCACTGTAGTTAGTCCTCTGCATAGAGACTCCCTGAATGGTTTCTTCAGTAAGCAGGGCCCCGATGGAGGAGATCACCTCCATGAATTTTTGTCTTCTTGGCATTTCTAGAAATAGTGTGTCTGTACCCTTCAAACTGCAGAGCTGCAAGGGTTTGAGTTACTACTGGTGCTACTCCGTCCCATGCTTGCAGATGAAAGATTCCGAGGAGTCTCATAAACCCGTTGCACAAACTGAGAGAAGGGATAGAAAGCTGCATAGCCTGTAATACTGCAATATTATAGTATTGTCTACTGCTGCGGTAACCCCTGCTGTGTTTGGAAGGTCTCAGGCATACCAGCACCATGTCTAATCAGTCAAGCAGCCAATAGTAGTACATAGCCTTGACTGCTGAGAAATTCAGCATGGCTAAAATAGATATTTGATCCAGCTCAAGAAGGAGCTAAAGAAGGTAAAACCCTCTTTCCACAGTAGTTTGCTTTTTGATGGTGCCACATTAACTCTCTTTCTGAATTTGCTTGCTTATTTTCTAAAGAATAGTTAAAAGGTATGACACCTAAAATAATTAAAATACCCCTCATTGCATCCTTGATATTATTTCCTTATTTGCTGACTTTTAACATTTTAAGTAAATGAGACAGGAACATTAACAGCCACACCGTGATGCAGCTATGCAAAGACAATAAAGCTGTTGGATGGACGCCGCTGGAGTTTCATGACTCAAAACTGTATTGTAAGTGTAGAATGGACCCAGTAAGTAAGTATATGTGGTAAAATATGAAGTCTTCCTTACCTTACCACTGGATAAAAGTCAGCCTCTTTGTATGTGATTCTCCCCTCCCCCCAAATTGTTTGGAATCATCTATAAAGCAGAAGTGTGGTCAGTAACAGCAGAGCAACAAGACAATTGCTCATTTCCCCACTGTCCAAGTTTCTCAGAAAGTAGTGTTTGATACCACATCAGTTCCACTGTGGTTTTGGGATATAAACTGAAATATATTTTTTCATTCAGATCCACTAAACAAAATAGTTATATTTTTGTTCTTTGAAATGCAATACCTTTTTGACCAAAAGATTCCTTTCAGTTTCCATCCAGCTGAAGTGAGGTTACAAAAGAAGAAAATTGCAAGTCCCATGAGAAGTACTCGGGAAAATACCAAGTGACTTGGAAACAGGCGTGCTGAATAAATGTGTCATCAAGATAAAGACAGAGTGGGTCAAGACTTGTAGCAGTGGTGACTGGTTCATATGTCTTGGAGGTGGTTCAGAATAGGGAGGCTACTTTTTCAGGTTTTTGGTGGTTATAGTGACATGGTGATGCTGGGGGAAACACACAACTGTAATCTGCGAGTCACCAGTCACTGGCTGAAATGCCAGAGAAATAGTAGCTATAGAGAGAGTACATAGAGTACATAAAGTGTATATTATATTAACAATGTTACATTTTCCAAGAAAGACAGTGCTTTTAGAAAGCAAGTGTAGTGTACTAAAAGTCTATTTTTTTCCCAATTCTCTGATGCCCAGGCCAAGTGAAATCGATTTTAAACTAAAGACGCTGATATGCCTGTTTCTTACAACAGTGTGCTTGGCAGAAAAGGGATGTATTAGAATTCACATAAACTTGGTTTCTCTGACTCCTGGAAAGGAAACTGTATGTGTTACTCACTGACGGAAACATGGGCTCCTCTACAGCATGCCCTTGGGCATGTTCTATTTAAGTGGCTTGAAAATATGTGATTATTCTTCATGTGCTTGTCCATACTCAGTTTCTTTATGGAGACGGTGACATTTACAGTCTCTGCAGTCTGGAGTACTGCTTTTACCATAAGTCGTAATGGTTATCTCCATTTACTAAAAAAACTAAGCAGAGATCTTGACATGATGATGGTATGGAAGGTTTAACAGACAAAATTGTTACCTGCATGTAGTGATAAAGTTAGAAAATTTTCACTTTAAAGAAGTCAAGCTTTCCATTTGCTTTATCTGAGCCACACAAATTCTTTTCCTTTAATTCCTCTTCCCTCATGATATGAAACTATGCAAGTCTGCTCGTTCTTTCATCAAAAATGATTCAGACCTGAGGGACACTTGTAATTCAGAAGTAATTAGTAAATAAGTAAGATAAATACTATCCATTGAGAATTGTGAAAGCACATTGGATGTGATTCTTAAAAAGCTGTATCAAATTTGAACAATTAAAGCTTAAAAAAATTATCAGTAGTTAGTATGATAAGTCCATTTCATCATAAAGTAGTTCACTGTTAATAATTTCTGCCGTTTTCTGAGCAATACAACAAGATTTTGAAATCTTAAAAAGTGGTTAAAGTAGAAGAAGGAGAAAATCTTTAGTCTAAAATGTGGCCGTATCCAGCTATCTGTTTTGCGGTAGGAGCTTGAGGTGAGCGCTGGCAGGCAGTGCTCCTGTGCAGATGCAGTCAGTGGGGTTCTGCGTCCGGAGCTGGACCGCAGGGCTGTGGATGTGGGTACTCCCTCCTCCCCATCTAACTATATATAGTATTTCTTTTTGGTTCTTCTGGGCCACAATGTATTGTCTGCCTGGTTGTTTAAGAAAAGCTCAGTGATACTTATTTTCTTATGCTGAAGTCAAAAAAACCCAGCTTGTGTGGCTGCTACTCATCACAGAATTGGGCTCTTCAAGTGGGAAAGCAGAATGTGAGGTACAAGATATGTTTGCATAAATGTGGTTTGTAAGTAGACCAGTCTACCACTGCTTGTAAATTAATCTTAAAACCTTTGTATTCCTCTCTTTAAATGTCACTTCAGGATTGTGAGATGCTACAGGATTCTGCTGTAGCTTTGTAGCGGCACAGGGGTGGGGTAATGGGAGCACAGAGGGCAGTGTCATTCCTCCCTGGGAATAACCTGGTGTCTCTCACGACCCTTCAGGGTCTGTTACAGGTTATATGAGATTTCATATTTGGGTTTTTTATATCCTACAATTCACTATAGTTACTAGAAGTACTGTGAAATTGTACAATGCACCAAAATAAAGTTGCAATTAATTAAGGAAATGTACACTACCTATATAGAGTTCCTTCTGCTTTATTGGATTGGTAAATTTTGTTTAATCAGTTCACCAAACTGAGTTTGGTGGTTTGTAAGTTTACTACTGGTGGCAGGTTTCCTACTAGTGAGTGTGGATTACCAGCACTCTGCTGTACTACCTCATGTCCAAAATACAGGTTCACAAGAATTTTACTCTTTTGCCTCAGCAGAGCAGGCAAAACAGAATATTTTGCACAGATACAGAAAAATATGAGAAGTTTGGAGTAGATTGAAGACAGCTGAAGACCAGAACAACCAGAGCTGAAGGCTTATCCCTTCTTGACATCATTTATGATTGCTGCCAGTATATCGTCTTGCATTTGTATACCCATATTTAGCATGAACTTCAATGCATTTTTCTCCAACTGTTAAAAAAACTCCAACGTGATGAAAGTAGGAAAATTTTGCTTTGCTAGCAGTCGTCCTGTATAGTATACTCTATATGTTCTCCATCAGTTTTAACTGTTAGTAAAACATCTCTACTGATGTATGCCGACTAGAAATACAGATGCAAATCAGGAAGCAAAAGCAAGAATCATGAAAATGTTAGAAACGTTAAGCATTAGCTTTTAGATCAGACTAAATGTTTTTCTTCTCATTTATTTAGTGTATGAACAGGATTGAAGCAGGACTGAACCCCATCAACAGAATAGATTTGACAGGATTGGGTGTTGCTAAGGAATCAATCTATATTAAAACAAGGATTTCTTTTTCAGAACAGTCCCTTTTTGTGTTGGCGGAGAAAACCTTCTTCTGATTGATTTAGGGCAGTGAATTGGCTTCACTTTATTGCTTGCTTTGTGCCTTTAGCACTTAAAAGCTGCAGACATGGATTGGGGCTGTGTTATGCTAGGCAAGGGGCAAAACCGCATAAAAGTTTACCTCCAAGTTCACCAACTATTTTTCTGAATCTCCATATGGTTGAGTGTTGCCAATAGCCTTCCTATATGGCAGATGGTGCTGTGGTGAGGGAAAACTCAGTTTTCTGGGAAGGCCATGAACCAGAACAGGAGCAAGTCTCAGAAGAGGCTCCCCAGGAAAGCTAGCAGGTATGCTAGGAGAGCATGGGCAGACCCCAGCTACTCCTTACCACAGGCAGGAGGGAGCCTCTTCCCAGGGGTGCTGAGTTGCCAGCATGCAGCAAGGGTAGAGAGGAGAGGGAGAATTTCAGGCATGTCTGACATCTTCCTGAGAGCACGACTATGCTCTGTGCTGGGCAAGAAGATGCACTTTTTCCACATCTTCTGAGCAGAGCGTGCGAAAGATAGGCAGGGGGTTTGCGTGTCTCGCCTACTTAAAGGCAGTCTTAGAAGGAGGGCTTTTTAATGAAATCGGTGATATTTCAAAGGGTTGCCTGTTGGCTGAAAACCACAAAAAGACATAGACAGCATTTGAATTACTGACAAATATCTTAATGAAAATTTTGAGAATCCCACCTGTTGAAGAATTGAAGGAAGGGAATATATTACATATATATTACTGATTCACTTCAGACTTCAAAGTCAGTATTTAAATGGAGACTTTCCTCTGGAGATAAAGGCATGTCAACAACCTCCAAGTATTTTACTAAGAAAAACATTTATTCTTTTGCAGATTCATCTGTAGTAGCCTGTAGATCTCAAAATACAAGGTTTTAGATTCCTTTGTCTCTTATGATGGTGGAAATGGGCATCAAATGGTAATTCCACAGTTGTATCCATTGAGGGTGGGCTCAGAATCTTACCTAATCATTTCAATTTTTATGACAAAAACAACTAATGCAAATACTCCTACAAAGTAGCCAGCTCTGTCTTGTCTTTCACTTACATTATTTTCTCACTATTTTAATGGTGTCAGAGCTCTCAGGGACCCTAATTTTTTTCTGCTACCTTCTACCTTTTAAAGTAATTTCTACTTGTAGGGAGTGAATGGCAAGTGCTGGGAGAGGAGACTTCTTGTGTGCTACACGTGGGTACTAATGACTGCACAAAGAGGAAAGCTGTGAAAAATCCAACCAACAACCTTGATTTAATTGTCACTATTCCTCATACTGGTTTCATGATATAGTTCTTAGGGATACAGTTTCTCTGCAAAATTTCCAGACAGGTAAGATTCAGATTCCAGTGGTTTGTGTCAGGTTACAAACAGCTGTATCCCTCACAGAAGAGATTTCTGTTGATCTAGTCATAGTTTAAACTAATATTGCCCTGAGCCATGCATAAAACAGTGCCAGAATGGAGGAAGAAAAAAAAAAGGAATTTAAATACTAATACCACTTTAGTTTGCTTTATGAAGCCAAACAAAACATCCCAGCTAGTATAGGTTGGCTTATCATCAGCATAGTCATGTTAAGTATTAAAATATACAAAAAAAGAGGAAAAAATTGTTCCAGTCCAGGAAACTTCAATTTTCGATTGCATTTATAATGTAACAAGGACTAAACTGACCTCATCTTTCAGTTTGGCAGACCTTCTTCCAGAGTTAAACTTTTCATTCAAGCTTTTAGCCTAGAACAAATAAGCTTATAGAAGGGATGTTGTTTGTATATACGTGTGTGTATATATATATATATATGTATGTATGTTTTTTAAATGCTCTCTTAAAATTATGTTGCTCATGTAAACAAATAGGAATTGGCACGGAGAGCTGAGAAATAGGGAACAATTTATTTGCCATTGTTCTTTTTTAGAGTTTTAAAACAAGGGCTTGCTTTTTGGAACAAATGTAAAAAGACAAACTAGAGTCTAATAAAAAAGTTAGTAATAAAAAGCAAAGCAAAACACAGTGCCTATAGGACTTGCTTTATTGGAACATACAGTAGAAACATACTCTGCGGATGTAAAATTTACTGCTGTAGTGAGATATGGATAATCAGTATATCTCAGAAACATTGTTGCTTTAGAGTGGAAAATCAAAATTCTCCAACCATTTCTGCCTGGAAGAGTTTGTGGGTTTGGTTAAGTTTCTTGTGATAGGATTGAAACAGACCTTTTGTAACTGCACGCTCTGTTCATGCCTGTGTTGGTATAAACGTTTCCTTCTTTCAGGAAGCAATTCAGATTGCCCTTTTTCAGTGCAATTACTGCTGTGTTAAGTTCAAGTAATATAGCATCTAAAAACATTTATGGAGCAAAGAAAAGAAGCCTTTTATTCTAACCTTGCCAAGAGCAGAAATAAAATGAGCTGTTGTGCTGGAAGTGTAGAACTGCATGAGGATTTGTAACGTCCTATTTTTTGAGGTTTAGTCTTGTGTGCAGCCTGAGATTTGTGTGATTTAATGAGACTGTGATTCGTTTATCCTGTCAAGCTTTAAATCAAAAACCCTCAAAGCACTTCCTTCCTTTTTTGAATTACGTGTTTTTGCAAGTATGGTATCAAAAGCTGTCCCTTAAAAAGAGGGAGGGGAACCAAGTACAGTTATGTATGTTGGCTATATTTTTTTTTTCCTTATGCTTTATTAGATACTGAGTAGACTATACGTTTCTATGCATCTCTCTTTCTTGTTTCAGGGCATTAAGAGATTCCTGCCATCATGTTCAGTTACACATGACATCAGAACATAGTCATGGGCTGCTTCTGAACTGTGCTTTTTCAGGGGGAAAGGGATTAAAACCTTCTCTGGGAAGGGAAGGATCAGTCCCACAGAAAGCCAGGCTGTGCTGAAGATGGGCAGTAGATCCTGCGTGTGCTGTGGATCTTGAGGAAGCAGCCATGCCTGTGGTTTGGAGCATCTCTGCATGGGGTATGAAGCTACATTCACAGGGCAGAAGGGCAGAAGAGGGGAAAATAAGTGCAGCTATTTTGAATGCTAATCCATTGCAAAACTTGGTCTGTGGGTGCCCTGGTGCATAGGGTGGAAGGGGAGCAAGGGCCATGCTCAGCCTGCGAGGAGTGCGGTTGGTGCCCTGGGCTACCTTTCCTATACACAGGGATGGTGAGAAGCAGCACATTGATCTGGGAAGGGCTGCCCAGAATGAGGTGGTAAGACACAGCATGGGTCCTGCTGCTTACCCAGACCTTCTGTCTGCTACAGGAGCATGGTGGCCTCTTTCCCATCAGTTTCTTGGGAGAAATAGGGCAGGATACTCTGGGATAGAGCCTGCCCTCAGCAGGAGCAGGGCTCACCTGGTGCTTCCCTGGAGGGAAGGATGTGATCGTTCTGGTGGGAGGAATTTTTTCCTTCCAGTTCTCACCCCATTGGTGCTGAGGCATCCCTGCCTCTGGCACGTGTTGTTTTGCTCTTTCACTAGGGCTGCAGGCATGGTCTCTCTTCAGTCCCTGCTGCTCGCCCCTGCCTTCGTGCCCTCCGCGCTGCCCTGCAGACGGGCTGCCTGCCTGCCCAGCCCAGTGTCCCAGCCTCCCACAGCCTTCCCCAAGCTTTGCTTCTTCCTCTCTGTGTTGGCATACTCGCTTCCTCCTCATTGACCTCACTTCAGCAATTAAGGTAAATACATTAATAAGGTGGTTATGTATGAACGGAGGATGTACACGTAAGTGATGGCCATTGGTCTGATCGCCTTTGTTTCCACACTTGGCTTTTATCTCCAGCCAGCTTGATGTTGCATGCCTCGTGCAAACAGCATTTGGCTTCCCAGGACCCTGATGCTGATCAGGTCCCCTGGGAACAACTGCAGTACCTCTATAACTTGCAATATATGAGGGGGAACAGAGATGCACAAATAGCGCAGAAAAAATCGTGTGGCTCTGTGGCCTCGTCCTCAAGGCTTTTGCCTGTGTAGAGGAACTACTGAGGTGTAAGAGTGTAACCAGCTGGGATGATGTTTGTACAAAGTTGTATCGCTCCGGGATTATCTGGTGGCATATTGAATCATAGAATCATTAAGTTTGGAAAAGACCTCAAGGATCATCAAAGTCCAGCCGTCAACCCATCACCACCTAACTCACTAAACCATGTCCCTTGGAAAAGCGACTTGCAACGTCTTTGGATATTTGCAGTGGTTTTATACGGATGTAGATAAGAGTACTTTTTTTCTTTTTCTAGTGCTTGGATGAAGAGCCTCTGGCAGCTGAAATATGGCCAAAAACTGTCCAAAACAGCCAGCTTGTAGTTCTGCAAGGGCAGACGATACCTTAGCTGTCTCTCTACTGAGGACATGCAAGGGACTGTGGCCAGAGTGGAGGTTTCTGCACACACTTCCCTTGGTGGAACCAAGCACTGCTGACATTTGCTGCAACTCGAAGCAGCCTTGAACCCTTGCCTCTCACTCTGAACAGGCAGGGCACAGCAAAGGTGTGACAAGAGCAAACAGCAAAAAAAAAAAGGGTCAAAAGTAGGTAAGGCTGAGTGCAGGTAGTACATAGCTATGTGAGGGGTTCCTGGAGGGGCTGATTTGAGGTATGTTCTGAAAATTGCTTATTTTCAGCACAACTATATGACACTGCTGCCCCTTTCTAGTTTTGATTGAAGAGCCTGGAAGTTATTTACACTGAAGTTGTTCTGAATTTCACATACAGTGATATGTAGTACATTTCTATAGAAACCCTCAGTTACCATAAAAAGACTGGTTAGCTCATAACTGGTCCGTAAAAGACAGAGAGGTTGCATTGTTTCCCCTGACCTGAAATCTGTGAGGAAATTTTGGCTGGAGAGTTGAATCTCGGTGTGTATTGGAGCAAGAGCTACTGTCGTGGCTCATGAGAAAAGATGCTACAAATTGGGTAGGTGGAGGTTGACCCAAGAGGTGCAATCAGTCACTACAAAGCCAGGTTTTCCCTGGCCCTTGATTCTGTGGTGAGCATTTCCATTGATGGTGGGAAAGCCTGCATGTGAAGGCAAAGAGCTAGTATGGTTATTTTTTACTTCCCTCCTGTCAGCCCACACTCGCATAACCTGTATGTGGTCTCTGGGCTGTGCAGGCGGCACTGTGGGCTGTAGGAAAGTGATAGCTGGCTTCAATGCCAGGCAGCTTGAACTTGATGATAGAGCGTGGAGAGTGAGTATCAGATGCACAGAAGATAGCTTTGACCTCCCACTAAAACCCGGAGATTTATGCATCTAAGCCCCTGTGCTCCTACAGAATAATCTAGGGCATGTTCTTTGGCAGAAGCCCCACTGAGCATTTCTCCAGCTGCTGGGTTGCCAGCTCGAGTGAGTTTTACTGCAAGTCTCACTATATTTGGTAATTTTCTTCCAGCCTGAGCTCCTGGAAATGGGTCATTAGTAAAAATTTTAAAAAAAAAGCCACTCCACCTCTATCACTTCTAACTAAATCGTAGATTTTATCAGAGAACCTGAGAACAAGCATGCTGCCTGCCTGCATCCCCAGAAGCAAACAAGAAGTGGAGACTCCACTTTCCAAATTCCCTAGCTTGGGACACTTGGCTTACATTTAACAGGTGATTTGGGTTAGTGATACCATTATTTGCATACCTCCTCAGGAATCTTCACTAAGAAAATATCAAAACATAGGTTAAAAATGCACTGAGCAATATTGAAAAAAAAGAAGAAAAAAACCCCTACTTCTGAGTTTTTTTTATCTTTCTTCTTTGTTTCAGAAGGCATTTTATCGTGTTGCTACAAATAATTGTGAATGTAGCGTGACTCTGAAAATAACGTTGAAGGAAGAAGCCAGATTTATGGGGACTAACAAGAAAGTTGTCCAAAAGAGATTCATTAATTAGGAGGCCTAATCACAGGCAATAAGACAAGCGCCCAAGCCATCAGCAGACTAATATACATCTTTTGGCAGTCACCACTCCCCACAGGCTTGCCTGTTGGTTACTGTCTACTGTATGGCTTGCACCGCAGAAATGATGTGATAATGCTAAAACCAATTTGGCACTTCCCACATGAGAGGATGAGTGCATTTCCCCACCCTGGAAACGCAGCCTCCAGCTGTCTTGCCCTATGCCAGAGGTTTCTTAATACCCTGGAATTAGCTGACTAAGAGATGATGCAAACTAAAGGAGCATTTGCTATCTGTTCAGGCTGCCTAAGCTTTCCATCAGATAAACCCTGGTCTGATTCTCAGCCCTTTGGGAACGGTTGCCCACAGCTAACGTTTGGTACCCCAAATAACCCCGAGGTGACCTTCTCGCTGCAAAGCTGCAGCCAAGAAAAACCCTGTTTAACATAACAGTGCACAGCTTAGAACATCAACTTGAACCATCCTGACCTCTGAGCTGCTGGGGTCTGTACAAATTAATTTAACAATAGACAGTGTTGAAAGGGAGGAATGTTTCAAAGGAATAAAAAAAAAATCTCCCACATCCATCTCTTCTCATTTAAGAAATAGTCAGGAGGCCCACTTCAGAAAAATTAAAAGTGCTCCTTGTTGCACAACAATGGGCTGTATAAGGGAGGGGGAACACATAGGTTTCTTGGATCTTAGTGTAGCTAAATGAAATTTCCCATAAATGGGTGCTGCTTTTAGAAAGTTGGCCTTTAATTTCCACCAAGGAACTGGCTTTATTTCCTGTGATGTTTCAAAGATACCCTTGGGATTTGCCTTTCTTTTTCATAGCTGCTGCTAGTACTTGCATTAAGCAAGTAAGTATCTCCCCTTTTTGCCCAGTTCACCTTGCCTCATGTTTTCTGTGGCTTTCATGCAAATAACTTGACTGGGTAAGAAGAAAGCCCTTCTCCGTATGGTACATGGAGCTTAAATCAGTTAATGATTGAAAAAGCCCATCAGACAGGAGATATGTAGCAAAATGTGATCATCAGCTGCTGGGGCAAACAGCTTTATTACTTCTGCTGAAGAGCAAACTGGGTTGGGTTAAGTGTTGGAGGTTTCCCCAGGTCCTTTAGCAGGAGCTTTGACTCCAGTGGTCTTATTGTTTTTGTAAGTAGGGAGGATTATTATGGCTGGGGTGGTGAAGTTGGAGACAATGAGCAATGTTAACGATAATTTTAACATTTGTGTAGACTTGCTTTGGCAGCTTACTATGAGCACAGATGAGAGAAATGGGAGTTTCTTTCTGACACATCCAGTGGACTTCAATAATTACACCAGTGAAACTGTCTGTTTTTCTTTAAAATTCATTACAATCAGCGTAATTCATTACAATCTTCATTTCTGGTTTCCTACAGGAATGTGTTTCTCTTGGCAATTAGGATGCACTTCCTTCAGGAACGCAGGGCATGAGCACAGGTGGTACTGAGGGAGGTTCCCCAGTGAGCAGGAGAGGGGTCTGCTGCCAGCGCAGGGTGGGGAGTGTGCAGAGGAGCTTCCCTCTCCTCCCAGACATTCCCAAAGCCGGGGACTGTGAGGTGTGAGAAACCCCAGGGGCAGAGGGGGGAGGGACTGGATGTTTAGTGCAGAGGGAGATAAGATAAACTGATATTTCTCTGGATTTACTGCAGCTTTCCATGCACAGCTGTCAGGATCCTGTGAGGTTGTAGGGGTCCTCTTGCAAGTAATACAGTAATGACCTTGAATTCGCTTCCAGCTCAGCTATACTGCTGGAGGACAAGGCTTTTCTTGTGAGCAAAAAACATTAAAGCAGCACAGAGATTTGCCTGCATAGCTCCGGTCTTCAAGAGATTTGAGTATCCTTTTTTGAGGCCCCACTTGCAACAGGGGATTGTAGATAAGCTTCTGCAGTAGTTAATGTGTAAAGTTTTCAGATTTTTTTTTCAGTATTCTCACTGGTGTCTCTCCTCTTGCTCGCAGCGTTGACAAATATACTGCTGAATGCTGATTTTTTTTGTTTTACACAAATAATTTTTTGCTGCAGGAAAAAGGTAATCATGTGCATGCTTGCATGTGTACGCCAACCAATACATGTGTGCCTTTGTGACCTTGTAAGTGTTAGGGGAAAAAAAATAATTCACTGTGATTTAAAAATAATTAATAGTGCAACTCATTCCTTTTTCAGATTGTAACCTGAATATCAAATCTAGGAGTCTAGACTAATTCTTCACACTGAGGCAGTCTGCTGCATGAAACACATGCAATCACAGGCAGTGAGAAACTTTCATAGTCTTACACCTGCATTAAGATTAAACCCTTTCTGTTTCTTATCAGCTTCTGGTTATAAGATACAACAAAACTGGGGAAAAAACTACAAAATGCATGAGATTTTGTTATGGATTATGTTTACATTGTTCTTGGACTTGTTGCGTGACTCAGTGGAAAATATTGGTGACCTCTTCCTTTATAGCTTCGACTTCCTGCAAGCTTGTCTGTCTGTTAAAAAGATTCTGCAAGATGCTTCCTTTGTGGATCCTGTAAGAAATGTATATTCAGCAGGAGAAACATCTGACAGAGCAAAGACTAACTTACACAGTGGTTTGGAAGCCACGTGTTGAAAAGTGCTGGGAAAACACTGCAGGGAAAAATGATAAAAAAGGATGAAAGCAGTTGAGACGGGTGAAGAATGCTGATTTAAAATGCAAACCATCTGAACACTGATGAGTGGGCAGGTTGCAATAACTTCAGGGCAGCCTTAAGTTGCACAACAGTCATATACTGTAAGTCGACTCCCACGGGACGTAGCCTGTAGTGATTTAAAATTGGAAAGGGTGGGGGGGAGCATCGAGGTGCTGCAGAGAGCAATCTTGCAGCAACAGCATCAGAGTGCAAGTAGGAAATGGGTCAGTTGGAGTAATAGCTTTTTTCCATGTGGTTTGTGTGAGCCAAGCCAAATGTGCGTGGAGCACAGGGTTATCACACTCATGAATTTTCTTTTTCAGCATTAGAAATGAAGGCGTTTGCAATGAAATTTGGTCATCCAAGCATGAACTTATGAATCTTCTCTCTGTTTGGACGCTGCCTTGAATCCCAAAGTCGGCTTGATATTTTTAATGTTCCAAGCTTTGTCTGGATCATTCAAATAGACTGTGTTTGGAAATGTAATGCTGCGGCCTCACATTCCCAGGAGGTCAGCAGAAATGCTAGCCTGAAGTATCCCTGCTAATACCACCTGTGGTTTGTTCTTGCCTCTGCATTGTGGTAGGCAATCTCCTCATTTTTGCTGAAACAACTGGATGTGTGACCACGCTGAGGTGGATGAAGAGGCTGACCCAGTTTAAAAAAAACCAAGCCAAACAAAATAAACCTCTTAAAATACATTTTCCCACCCTAACCTCCTGCTTTATCATTTTACTGGTCCCATTTGTAATACGCTAGCCTTGCACACAGGGGCGTTGGAGGTGGCAGAGGCACGGTGCAGGAATGAGGGACAGAGCGGAGAACACCTTATGCCAGTTTTTATTGCTGGTTTCTTTTCAATGTGAAAACACAGCCTTAGTTACAGCTTCAGTCTAAACTTTGCACTCAGCTTTGATGTACTTTAGCAGCTTGCAGAAAGGTGATAGCGTATTGTGACGGAGTTTTTGGTCCCTCCTGATGGTCAGGTATAAGCAGGCAGTGTATTATCAGAGCGTGTAAGCTCTGTGTGCTGTTCAGATGTGATGTGATGTGATGAGATGGTGGCTCCTGAGGCACAGGCTGGGGATGAAACCAAGCCTGCCCCTACTCTGTTTTTCCCTTTTCTGATCACAGCTGGCTGGTACAAGTGGCTCTTAAGTCCCGCCATTAAGCGGTCATTGAAACAAATGGGGTTAGAAACAAACGCCAGAAGAAGGGGCTTATTTTTAATCCAGATCAGGTAAGCGATCTGTCACTAAGTAGTAGACTGACTTAGCAGTATAGCAGCTGAGGCTGACAATCACTGTGGTTCAGGGAGGTGGATGATAAGGCATATAAGGTACAGCTGGACTTTCTTCAGCTGGCTTTGCCACTGATGCCCACACCACTTGCCCTTCGTGTAAGGGCATAGTGTTCATGATGGTCCAGCAATGTGTTAGTGTATTTTCCTTGGAATGCAGCCCCCTCAGTCAGACTTTATTTCGTTTTGGACCATGCATCTCTCCAATAGCGCACAAGCTGTCCAAAATCCCCAGGTATTAGTAGAGCACAGATTTCCAGGTCTAGATCTGACATTCCCAACCCAACCCTTTATGTAAATCTCCAGCATTATTCTAAAGGCATATATTTTTTTAGTTGTGCCATCCATCCTGCTTTTTGGAAAATGCAGACCCCTCATACCTTGCCGTGCAGAACTCCTTCATGCCTTCAGTGTGTGTGTGCAGCATCCATAGCAGAGGCACAACAGTCTCTCTGTTTCTTGGGTCTGATCCTGGGCTGTGCTCCCCAGCAAATGATGTGGCCCACTGACACTGTGTCAGTTCATACCAGCTGAGGAAAATAAAAGCTCCCCTCCAACCCGCCTGTGTGATGTTCTCCCTTACTCCCCCTTGAAGATACTACCAAGCACCATCCTTTCAGGGCCCTGGGCAGAGGAGGGCTGCCCAGCTCAGAGTTTGTGCTCCCTGCTTGGTCCCTTTGGGGACAGGCTTACTCGCAGTCCCACTGCGTCAGGACTTTCAGTGGCAAAAGAGAAGGCAGCTGATACTGTCCACACTGTCCATACAGCCAGGCATGGCTTTTTGCTTTTGCTTTCTGAATGCTATACTTGGTGTTGCAGAAGCAGGCAGGCACATGATCTCCCCGAAGGCAGGATCCAGTGTTACTGTAGAAACTGGCCACCCGCTTCTTTTGTAGCTAGCAGCTGTCACTGTGTGGTTACAGCCAAAGCATGTCACTCCTACACTACAGTGTCTGCAGGCTCTGGAGTTTGTTTCTGCTTCTGAATCCTCCCTGCTACAGTTTGGAGATTAATGCTGCACCATCCACCAAAGCATGTTAAAATATTTCTGAATTGTCTCTATTTTTAGAACCATTCTTGATTAATATTTGATGTTCTTTTCCAGGTTTCATTTTCCTTCACCAATACTTCAAGGCACAGAAGAGCTGGTAAAGGCATTGCCATGAAACCTAACTTGAAACAATGGAAACAACTCATGCTGTTTGGGATCTTTGCATGGGGTCTGCTTTTTCTGGTGATATTCATCTATTTTACAGATAGCAACACTGCTGAACCAGTTCCCAGTTCCTTTTCTTACATTGAAACTAAGAGGCTTCTGCCCCTTCAGGGCAAGCAGAGAGTCATCATGGGAGCCATACACGATCCGTCATTCTCTGAAACCATTGATGGGAATGAGGTACTTCTTAATGAAGATCTCTTAGGTACATTTAAATCAGGGACTGGAAGTATTAAGAAATGGACTGATTTGGAAGATGCCTTTAGAAATGAAGATGAGTTTTTTCAATCCCAGATAGGAAGAAAATCAAAAAGTGCTTTCTATCAAGTGAATGATGATTATTTATTTGCTGTTGGTCGGCCCCGGCCACACAGCCATCTTCAAGAGATAGCAAAATTCATCTCAGCAGATGAGGATAATCCAAAAGTAAATATTTTACAGAACAACTGGAACCATCAGAGAAGAATGAGGAGAAGGAACACAAAGCACAGGAGAAGCCAGATGTTTGATGAATCTGATGACTGGGATGGGCTATATTCCACAATGTCGAAATCCTTTCTTTACAAGCTTTGGAAAGGGGATGTCTCTTCCAAGATGCTAAACCCTCGATTGCAGAAGGCGATGAAAGATTATTTGAGCACCAATAAGCATGGGGTGCGGTTCAAGGGGAAACGAAACTCCAAGTTGACAGGAGACCAGCTATTCTGCGAGCTAAAAGAAAGGGTGAATGTGAAAACAATAGATGGCAAGGAGGCTCCCTTCTCCACGCTTGGATGGGAAAAGCACGTTCCCCAAATTCCACTGGGCAAATTGTATACACATGGCTTTGGGAGCTGTGCCGTAGTTATGTCTGCTGGTGCGATACTGAACTCCTCTCTAGGGGATGAAATAGGTGGGTGAAATGCATCTATTCATGTATGTATGTGTCTGTGTGTGTGTGTGTGTGTGTGTGTTCGTGTTTGTCTTTCAAAAGATTCATTCTTCTCAAGCATAGGTCTGTAAAGCCTGGTTGTTCTCTCTCATCAGTGTTATATGAATGTGAGTTTATGGACTTCAGTGAAGCTATTCCCTGTCAGAAGAATATAACTGAAAGGAAAATCAGGCCTGAAGTCATAATTTGATTTAAAGAAAGTAGTGATGCCTCCTTATCATATTACAGCTTGTAGTATAAAGGAGGCCCTGGTTTCATCAGATCTGCTGTATTTGACATTTTGCTGCAACATGTGTTTATTTCTTCAGCAGATGAGAGTCATGTTCAGGTTTTATTCTGCAAAGCTGCGTATTGTACCTGTCTATATTTTGCCCTGGCTCACAGAGAAACTGTTTTGTGATGTTGCAGTCCCAAACTGAACTTTGCTTTGGTACCAAGAAGCAGTAGAGCATCCTCTTATTTATTCTCTTGCATGTTTAGAATTCACACACTAGAATTCAGACCCTTGAGTAGCCTCATATGCTGAGGTCAAGTCCCCTGACCTCTTTTCCAAGAGTGAATTTAAATGAGTTGAAGTATCTCCTGCCATTGATTTTTCCATTGCTACGCTGAGTCAGTGAGGTTACAGATGCACTAAGGGGTCAACATCACACAGAATTCCCCACTTCAAGGTAGGAATTTTGTGGTAGCTATTCAGAAAAGGATTGTGGAGCCATGAAACTAATCCAGGTCAGTTTTATTTTTTCTTTGCAAAAGCATACTACTCATGTTAACATCTCAGTAGTTCTTCATTTTAGTAGTACACATGAATATGCTAAGAGCTCTGAAAGAAAGATGAAATATGTCTCAAACTTGCTTCTGGATCAAGAAGAGTTATCTCCTTCAGTTCTCTATGAAAACTTTTTGATGTGCACTCATTAATGCTTCTGTCTTGCAGGACTTCACATCCCAATACTTGCTTCATTTCTTTAACACAGATTGTTTTCCTTTAAATCTCTGGGTTATATTAGGGCAACTGTCATTATCAGACTAATAGGCTTCCAGTACAGCACAGGTGCCTGGCCAGCCTGCAGCTGAAATCACACCAGGAAAACTCCCAGTTTCACAGGAAGCCCCACTGATTTAGAATTTTTTGGGGTGAAAAAGTCTAACAGTTCTTCCCTTCTACAATGTGTTATCCTTGACTGAAACAAAATCTTCTGTCAGTGTTCTCCAGTACATCCGGTTTACACCAGTATGGATTAGTGCTGTATTGGAGAATCTATAGCACATTGTGACATATTTACATATTACAGCAGGCATCATAACATATTAGCACACACAGGTGCAACCCAGGTGTGGAATCTGGTGCTTGACATAGTACCCAGGGCCTGTATACTCCTATGTGTACCCATTTTCTCAGGAACACTCTGGGCACAGAATGCGTATGCCATTCTCTGAGGAAGAGCTTTTGATTTAATTGGGAAATTGTCATCTGATGCCACCTGAAGGGAGGAGATGCTGTTTGGTAAGGCTTGCACTGGAGTTTCGGGTCCTCCTCCTAGTTGTTGTACAAGCAGGCATGTGGGGCAGCAGGAATCCCATAAGGTTTTCCTAAGTGTCCTCTGAGCCTTAGGCAGGTACTTGTGACTGAGCAGAGAATTTGGCCCAGAACCATGGGGATCAACTGACTGCTTATGGCCAGCCCAGAAGGGCCTGATAGAAACCTATGGGTCCTCACGGTCTATGCTGCTCCTGGGCAAGTGCCAGTATGCTGAGGACATCATGCGAGTGTTTCCCACTTAAAGTGGAAAATGGAACCTTCAGTATCTGTTTGTATTATTATTCTCATGGAGAAGTTGTTATGCTTCCCCTGCAGAGTCCAGGTAGTATGTCTTACAGCTGAGCTCTCGGCCGGGCCTTTCCACCTTCCCTCTAGTCTTTGAAAAAGTGAGAAGAGTCTGAGCAGGAAGAGGAAGATCAGACTGTTCAGGATGCTCTTTTCCCCGGTGCATGCACGGCTGTAGGAGACTGTCTTCTCCCAGAGTTGGCACCAGGGCTACCAGCTCTTGGCTGGAAGTGCAAGCAAACTTGCCAGTTTGAAGACACCTTGGTTTGGGTGGCCAGTGGTGCTGCTCTATGGAGTCAGCCTGGTATCCGTGATGAGCTCCTCCACTTCCGCAGAGGCACAGCACAGTCAGCATTGTTAGAGAATGGGGAAAAACACCCCATGCATGAGTTCTGGTTTTGGGGCCATGGTTGGTACAGCTTTGCTTGATGAAGTTGCTGCAGGCAAGAGACTTTTACAATTTATTCTCCCAAAAGAATTTAAAAAAAGGCTTAAGAGAGCAACATCTGAGGACCTTTCTCTTCATATGCCTTTAGCTCCCTCTTCTGTGCTCCTATTGGAAAGGCAGACAGAAATGTTAATTTGTTTTCTGCCTTTTGCCCTTCTCCCTCCCACCCCTCCAATTGTTCTTGAATTAAACTAGGTATGGAAATACAGTGCAAGCACAGCAAACTCTCCCATTGTGATTATGCTATTTAATGGGAGACCCAATTATTTTGGCATCATTAGGAAGGGATCTGCAATAAAACCCTAGACTTTTTGTATCTTTTAAATGGTTATGTCCAAATACTTAATAAGATTAAAATCAGTTGAGTTAAAAACAGCTGTTATCAGTGTTAGGCTATGTCCTGATCATATAGTTTATGGTGAAGGAAAGGTGTTTACTCTAGATACAAAGAACCATCACAAATAACGTTGGAAATGCAGCATAATGTCTCTCAAATTGTGAACTACGCAATTCCCATTTCCCAACCCCATTCCCAGTTCTCACTCAACAGATTGTCAAAAGGTGGCCAAGTGTGGGTCCAAATTTATGTTCTTGAATTCATGAGCAGGTCTCAAGTATAAAGGATTTTTGTTTTTCTTTTCTCTCCAAAAATATGGAGTACCTGCAGCCCCTACTCCTTCTTAGCTTCTGTGGAGCTGGGCTCAGTGGACATTTGTCAAAAATCTGTCTTTTCAGATACAACACGTTATAGCAGCCAAGTATGGCTGAGGTTGGACTGCTGGCTTCATGTCACACAACATTTTCGTGTCTGGAGTACGAGAAGGGTGGAGCAAATGTGTTAAAGGATGGAAGATTCCAGTTTGATAGGATCAGGCCTGGACTCCACCAAAACATGTTGTTTATTTTTGGAAACTTCCGCCTCCTCCATTTTTGAGCTACAGGCAACCACACTTTAAGTCACTAGAGATAAACAGCTGTATAAACTACCTATGCTTAAGGCATTACATGCCCATTTTGGCCTGAATCATATTCTCTGCTTCCATAGATAGAAGGGACAAAAGTAGACCAAATAGGAGGCTACTGACAGGGACAGTGTGTTTCTGGGCACAGATTACTCTCCCTCACACCTTTTGGGTCTTTAGATCCCCTTAAAAGAAGCACTGGGAGGATGATTATCTTTTATCCAGTGGAGGCTCACATATAGTGTCTACCCTTGACCCATACTTGACCTGTAACCGTTTTATATTCTGCATGACTCTGAGGTCAACGGCTAGTGAGGAAACTTTGACAGTTCAGCTCTGCTTGGTCTTTGGTATCAAGGGATCCTCAGGTTTCTGTGTGTGAGCAGGTTTGTGGGCTGACTTCCCTACAGAGACTCTTTAAGACTTGTACCGACCTTGAGAGTGAGTACACGGTATGATTAATAGGTTTATTATATTGTAAAATACTGCAAAGCACAAGTTTATAGTTAAGTGTTGTTATTCATTCAAATGTGCAACTACATATCCTTGCAATTAACGTGCTTTTGCATGGAGTAATTCTTTGTAAATTTCGCAATAGAAATAGCAAGCAATTGTGTGTACTGGGTGTACTAATAACCTTCCCACACTAAGTTTATCCAATTAAAAGAAATATTTAAGTATTGCAAGTATTCTGAACTTTTTTCCAGTGGATTGTAATAATAATGTATGGCAGATGCAAGAGAATTTCTGTGCATAGTAGAATGTTTATCATCCTTAGAATATGAAGATTAGGAGACATGTAAGTTTTACGTTAGTTTAGATAATTTGTTTTATTTTACTGTTCTATATTACTAGGAAAAACAAATCACCCCCTAATTTATGCTCCTAGATTCTCATGATGCCGTTCTAAGGTTTAATTCTGCTCCAACACGTGGCTATGAAAAAGATGTTGGAAATAAAACAACCATGCGGATCATTAACTCTCAGGTAAGATCTTCTGTGAATTCAAGTCAATGTCGCTTATGTACATGTGACAATAACTTCTGAGAAAGTGTTGGGTAATCTGGGAAACAGATAGTGATCTAACAGTCATGATGTAGAGCAGGTACAAGTTCTTCATTGCAGGGATGTTCACACTGCTGTCAGAGTAGAGTGATTGCAGTAGTTACTTGATAGCCTTGTTTCAAATAATTGGTTTGTAAAGTTGCTCATGTGTCCTACATCTGTAAACGCTCTGCAGGATGCCAGAGCCGTCACTACAGAAGACTTTCACCACACTGCCTCCGGGATCTTCACAAAGCCCAGGCTGTGGAGATCCCAAATCTCTTTTCTCATATTCTCTGGTTCCCCAATTATTTCCTTGCTGGAAGCAAAAGAAATGGGAACTGAGTTGTCTTAACACATAACTTTAGGCAAGTCCTCATTCTTGAAAAATTTGCAATGAACAAGTAAAAAACTCTAATATACACTGGATGCTACATGTAAGGTGAGTTTCTTCATCTGAATGGAAACAGAAAATGCGATTTTATGCATATGTATGTCAACAAATAATTATGCTTTGAGCTATAGTGACACCTTATGGTTAAGAGTAGTTTTTCAATTTAGAAAAAAACTGGTCTTGGGCAAACCAAGCTTCTTTCTGCTTTATGAAATGCAGCCAAAAAGCAATGACAGAATTACTGTGAAATTTTATGACATATTGAAATGGTGAGTTTAATTAGTCAACAACAGGAGTATGGTTGGCCATGTAGCATGCTCTATACATACTGCTTCTTGCTGAATGAGAGCAAAGTTCTTATCCTTACGAATTCATTTTTTCTTGCTCTCTTTGAGTGACTGCCCATGCAAGGTCCATCCTTGGTGTGTTCTCTGTGTGTATAAATTCATATTCTTTACCACCACAGAGAAGACTGTTCACTGTCATTCCCTTCACACTCGCTTTGTAGCTCTTTGTGAGGCTGTAGGACAGACTATATCTTTGAAGTCATCTGGGTCAAATATGCCCTTCTGCTTTCGCTCAGGGGAAGAAAGCATAAGTATCTTACTCTGGGTTTAGTGCTGAAATCAAGGTATCAGAGAACACTGAACTTAATGTAATTTATTTTATGTTTTTTGGGGTTTTTTTGCTTTTGTTTTACTGTTAGCCCAAACATGCTGGTTGCTGACCATGCTTGAACTCCTGTGCCAGGCAAGGAAGAGGGTTTAGAAACTTTATTTAGTTGACTAGTCTCACTAGGCTCCCTCCAGGGAGTGATCTGAGCTTTGCTAGCTCCTCAGCAAATTCAGAGAGATGAAATGGGTAAGTTAGCTGCTCTCCGCTGCTGGCAGCAGGCTGGGGTCCTCATGGCTCCCAGAGCTGCTGCAGTACACTCCTGCCAGGCTGCCAGGGTGGTAATGGAGGGTCCCACAGTCTTCTCTGCTGCACTGGATGTTGCTTACTCTCCACGAGGCCTCTCAAGAAAACACAGGACATGGCTAAAATTCAAGCCAGGTCAGCTCACACACGTTCCTCACAAATGTTCTTGTTCTGACAACCTTTCTGATCCTTCAAAGAGGTCAGAAACCACCTGTGATGCTCTGGCCACCTGCTGAGAAACTGGCCTTCTGCACCCTGAGAGAGAAATCTGCACAACCCACTTGATAAAAGCAGCTTTCCCTACCAGGTATACTGACCCTCCTTCCCTCCTCGCTGTTGGAAATTCCTGCATTCGGTTGATTAAAAGGCTGCTGCAGCCCTCTTCTTCCCTCATGTTCTCTGCTGTGAAAGCCCAAAGGATGTGAAGGAAGCCAGTGCAGCCACAACAGATATTGTTATTGCAGAAGAAACTCGTCTCATACATATGAATGCAGGCTCACTAAGAGCGTAATTTGTGTGGACAACACCTCTAAAGGACTCTTGCTTACTGTAAGGCAAGTAAAAGCTCCTTTGTGTGATAACTGTGGAACTGAGCTTTTAAAAGCTTGACCTTTTGGTCTGTTTACTTTGTACTCTCAAAAAAGGAGTTCACATTCTCAGGCGAAAACTGCTCTGAGAAATGGAGTTGAGGATGCTGATGGCAGCACGACTAATTCTGTTCTTGTTGTAGAACGCTGATGGAAAGTCATTAAGCTCAAAGTTTATGGTAGGAAGAATATTGCTATGGCAACAATATTATTTTCCTGAGGAAAAATATGCATAATCAAATATGGCTTATTGAAACCTAAAGGGAAATGAAAATTAGTATGAATTTATTTGTCTAGAATGTTGATTAGTTTAACAGCTGGAGCCAAATTCATGCTGTTTCAACCAATGCTGAAAGCATTCAGCCTCAATATTGCCTGAGATTGGATGCACCAGGGATCAGAGAGATGTGGTTAGGCATGGAAGGTCCGGGAAGGGATAGGCCATCAGGAGTGAAAATGAAACTTCCGGTGGGGTGAGAGGATCAGGCAGAGTACCAGGAGATGCAGGAGGGAGTTACATGAGAGCAGCAGATCAGAGCAATATGAGAGTTACTTCAAAAATAGCCCTATCACATGTTCCTGGAATGATTTTTCCAGGTCTACCAGCTTTTACTGTCATGGTCTAATTTGCTTTCTTGGGGTTACTCAAAATGAGACTGTCTTGCAGAGAAAGCAACCAAAATGAAGGGGGAGACACACAAAAAAAAGACACTGTCCTTGGGGGCTGTAGCCTTCAAAAGAAGGGTGCTCTGTGTCTTGAGAAGAGGATCCTGTGCGCAGTTTGAAATACTGTAGCTTTCATTTTCAATTTCTGGAATACACAGTAGTGTTGATATGTTGATATACAATTACACAGCATCTCAAGTGGTCCCATCACATCCCTAACAGATGGAGAGTAATTCAGCATACTGCTGCTTCAAACTGTCATGAGTGCTGTTTATGGCTAATCTCCTTTTTATATATTTTTTTAACAAAACAAGATGCTTAAAATCAACCAGAATTAAAGCAGAATAAACAGCAGTGTGGGGAGGATTGTTTATTTTAAAGAAGGATTTTGCCATTTTTCTGGATTTTACTTGCTTTTAATGCCATGCAATTCTTTGCATCTCTGTTTTACAGATTCTCACCAACCCAAACCATCACTTTGTCGATAGCTCCTTGTACAAAGATGTTGTCTTAGTAGCCTGGGATCCTGCCCCCTACTCTGCGAATCTGAACGTGGTAAGACGTCTGCTTGGACCTCTGTTCCCAATCGGTCTGAAAGAACTGGAGAAAATGAATGTGTTTAGTACTGCAGTCTCCTGGTTCTTGTCATGATGAGCCCCAAAGTCTGGTATTTCTGCATGAATTGGTCAAAATTTGTTTATTGGTCAAAAGCTTGTTAGTAGCCAGCACTTGTACTGGAGTGGACTCCTCTGAGATGCTAGGATGGATGGATGGTGGGTTTTTTTGATAAAACATTGCTGTTTTCACATAACAGTGAGTTTTCTGTGTGTTTGCCAAGGAGGGAACATTGCCGGGTTTCAGAAGGAGGTTTTATCAGGAAAGGTGAAGAACTGCATTCGTTTCTTCCCACCATCCCCTCTGCCTTCCCAGACAAAATACTACACCCTAATGAAAATCTCTCTTGGCACCTTCCCCATTTCTCAGGCCTTCTCCCCACCAATCTTCCCTTCATGACTACTCCTCCACAGCCATCTGCACCCCACCACCCACCCCCTCGCAGAGAGCAGCAGACGTCCATCTGTCTGTCACTGGGGGAGCCTCTGCTTTGGCTGGTGCTGCAGCTCCGCTGGACCAGTTGATCTGATGGTTCTTGGCAAAGGGAGCTCAGAGCTGAGCAGGCTGCAAAGTAGAAAGTAAACCTTCATCTGCTCAAATCCCTTAGCAACAGATGCCAGAGGCTGCCTGTCTCCTACGCAGGCTGCTGACAGCCTGCTTCACGTGCTGTTGCCACTGCCAGCAGGGACAGGGACATGTTCAGAGGAAGGTTCACCCCCTTGCCTGGGTCTTATGTCAAGACTCTTTGAACCCCTTGTTTAACACAGGCCTGTGAGTGGGAGATGAGGTTGTCTTATCCCTCTGCAGTGAATTGCTTATTGGGAGTCTCTGTATGAAGAAAGGAAGCAGAACAGCCCAGACTGAGGACTGGCTTTCTAGGAGAAGCATCTACGAGTGCAGGATGCTTTGCTACCTTTGCTTTTGTTCTGAGGAACCTGAATGAAACCAGTTCACATTATTTTGCATGTAGTGTTCAGAACACATTGGATACCATAAGATTATAAAAATTCTTCCTTTTTTCCCCCCAGTGGTATAAGAAGCCAGACTACAATCTGTTCACTCCGTACGTGCAGCATCGCAGGAAGAATCCAAACCAGCCGTTTTACATTCTCCATCCAAAGTTTATATGGCAGCTCTGGGACATCATTCAGGAGAACACTAAAGAGAAGATACAGCCCAACCCTCCTTCTTCAGGTTTTATTGGTAGGTCTATCAAAGAGAGGCCTGGTAGACATGTTACATTAAAAACAAAATAGAAAAATTGTAAATGTGTACATTGCATGAGGATCAAGTCTGTATACATGTACACTGTTCTTGGTGCTCTATACAGAAACAATGACTAGCTAAAACACACAGTATGAGAACTATGAAATGGTTGAGTGATTTGAATGTTCTGCTTTCTTGCCCTTCACGTCCATAGTATGCATACCAGATTTATAAAAGACATGCATCTCTGAGAAATTAGTATTATTCCATATTAATTTATCTGTTGAGAACCTACTTGATTCTGAAGTTCTTTGTTGGGATGATAGAGCAGAGGTGCATCAGACAAGTGAAAGCATACAGCAGATCATACAGAGAGGACAAAATCACTGATGCAGTCTGACAGGCCAAGCTATATTCCCTACATAGGTCAAGGAATGTGATTTCCCATGCCCTGTCATGGCTTCCAGTGCTCAGTCTGAAAGTGCCCAAAGCATCCCCCTTCTTACAATTGAAGCAACAGTTCCACTGTATTTCTTGTTCCTTCCTTGATATTTCTTGGGGGATATTTTGGCACTGTGCCCACCATTCATACAATGTAACGACTTATCTGATGTGTAGCAGGTCCTGATGGTGGTGATTGTCTAAGGCATTCAAGTTGTCCACTTTAGAAACTCCATCCTTTCCTCCTTGACATTGTGATATTGGTCCATGTATTTGCTGCAGGCAGAAAATGCTCATATAATTCTTTCTGTCTGAATCTGAAAGTGAAGATACCTGAGATTGCATCCAACATGGGAAAGCCAGTTCTGAGCATTTATCTAGGGCTCTGTGTACAGTAGTGGCATCTCATGATATTGTGCAGCCCACCAAAGGCCTCAGGGAGGGTGCTGAGACTCTCGGAGGGATGACATAAAGATGTCTGAGAAATGCCCATCTATGATCTGAGTGGGTTGTGCTTACCTGGAGCATGAGTAGAAAGAAGAGGGGGCCTTGTGTGTTGGAGGAGGATGGCTTGGCAGTTGGTTACTTCTTGAAGTGGGATTTTTTGGAACCTGCTTGTAAAAATTCGTAAGGAGAAGTCTGCTCATGTGGAATGATCTCACTAGCAGCATTCTCATTTTGCAAAAGCATTTCTTAGAGTAATGAAGTTGTTGATAAAAATAGGTTAACAGCTGCTGATCATAAGAATAGTGAAGAGGATCATTGTGCTGTCAATCTGTACTTCCACCATATATAAGAAACACTTCAAAAGCTTTCTTTGAAGAAGCGGAGTTAATTTTACTGTAAGAATAGAACAGTAATCTTCAACCCCAAATCTAAATGTTCCTGGCAAAATATATCCTTCAAGCACAGAATCCTTTGAAAATACCAATCATTAAACAAGCAAAAACATGAACAACAAAAGCTGTACAGATAAATATACTCTGTGTGTACAGATGCAAATTTGTCTCCTTCACCTCTGCTGGGAATTTTATTTATATTGCTCTTTTCCAAATGAGATGTTTAGACATTTTGATAGTGCTATTATTAGCTTTAAGAAAACAAGGCAGTCAGACAAGCTTATTGGGAGTCATAGCCACCTTGTTTGATATCTGCTGTTCTTATAGATGCATTTAAAATATTTTAATAGGGAGAGACTTCCTGTTTTAGTAACATTGAACGGATGTCTATGCATTGAACATGTAATGTCATATAAACTGGGACACAGCACAGAAACCACAACTGTGTATTGTCAAAGGTGGACATAAAGGGCAAGATAAAGCTTAAAAAAATACATCTTGGCAGAAATCTGAAAAATTATGTTGGTCGTGATCAGATATCTCTCAACAACTCATGCAGCAAGTACCCAGTTGGAACTGAAACTGGCAGACACAATTGAGTGCACTCATATGAAAGGCATATCATGAATGTTGAGCTGATTCATAGAAAATCTATAAAATTATTTCCTATGCAATTAATAGAAAGAAGCGGTAACTGATGACCATCATAAAATCTGAGTATCTTAATTTCAAGAAGATACGGGAAAATAGTTGATTAAATGGCCATACTGCTAATAAAATTGTGCTCAAAACAGCTATCTGAAGGAAGATAGGCTGTTGTTAAATAGACAGTATGAATTTTCACAGTCAGAGGGACCTGTATCCCTGAATTTAAGCTCTTTGTAGCATGGACCATAGTGATTTTAATCACTTTACTAGAATAACTTATTGTAAGTCTGTGTGCAGTGTTCTGCAATTAGAATGAATACAGACTCTGCACAAGGATCTGGTTTGTCCATATTTACATCAGCAGAAAGTCAGGCAGCCCTCTGAGAGCTGTGGTTAGTTGTGAAGGAAGAACAGAAGTTCCTCACATTGCTGTTGCTGCCAGTAACATGGAAAAGGTAAAAAAAAAAAAACGGTTCTGGATCAAATGAAGGCCTTTTGTTTCAAGATTCTTAACAGTCTTTAGCGCCAGTTTACAAAATTGGATAAATGTATAAATTAAAACATAAAACCATCAGACATTTCCTTTCAGGAATGTCAGGAATATTTTAGGGTGGTTTAGACTGTTCCTTCAGTAATTACATTTTTCACCTGATAATTGTATCTATTTCTGCCACTTAGCACTATTTATAAGAAACTGAGTCTTCCCAAAGGGAGGATGCTTGGTGGAGTGTATTCTCAGGGTGTTCTTCTGCAGCAGTGAGTCACCATCCTTCAGCAGTGATTGATGTCAGGGGAATCTTTTAACATTGTTAATAGCTGTACTAAAGTACTTGAGTCACAATATTATTAAGTCTCTTGGAAAAGGGACCAGTGGGTCATTTGTGGGGAAGAGGTAGTCTCTTGCATACTGTGACTTTAGGGAAATGAGAGAGGAGGTAGGATCTTTTTTCCCTGGTTTCTCCACTGCGTGGGAGCTAGGGAGAAGAACATTTTTTGTGCTTCCTTTCGGCTATGGGATGCCCTGTCTCAGCATAACTCCATCCTGGAGCCACTGGTTCCCCAAAACCCTATGTACATTAGCTCTGTGCCAGCATGTTGCTGCGTAGAGGCAATAGCACTGCAATAGCTGGCAGCTGGGGTGAGGGAAGCATAGTGTGTGTCCCAGCTGCAGAGGAGGGGAAAGGAAAGGATGGGGGAAGAAGTGTGGCACAGAGCAGGATTGGTTGTGCTCTACAGGTTACGTACAAAATAAGGTCCAAGTCTCAAATGCTTTAGCAATACCGTATTTTGTGTACATTCACTTACTGGTTTAAGCCTTTTAAAATATGTCACTGCTTCCAGCCACTTCTGAAATGGTAACATACAACACACACACACTACGGAGGTCTAAATCTAACTGAAATTAATGTTTCCCTACACAGATCAGCTTCCTCAAAGAACAGAGTTTCTCCACTCCTCTCCATCAGGTTCTAGCCTGTAGATGTTCCTGTCTTTGTTTTTCTTCTAAACAGGGTGTTGGTTCACGGCAGCCCATCCGTCACCAGTGCCAGGCTGCACCTTAACAGTGCTACATGCAGACCCATATCTGATCGCAGTCTTTTCTGCTAAATCTGTTATTACTTGAACACTGTTTTCTGCCCAACTTGGTGACAGGTGTAATTTCAGGACATCGTTGAAAGTAGGCTGAACTCATTGTCTGTCAAATTGCATCCCATTTGTTAGGAGTTACTTTTGGGGGTATAGCATGTCTAGGAAGGATTAACTTTGCACAGACAAGACATCCTTTAGTGTGGTATTTTTTAGTGTATTCATCCCAAAGGCTATGAATAATGACCAAGAAAACACAGAGATTTTTTTAATTTTGGTTTTGTTTTTGTTTTAGTGGGGAAAGTTTCACCAGAGTAAAACAAACCTTTTATTGGCTTGTTTTCTGGGACACTGATGTGGCTTTCCCTGGCTTGTAACTTTGTTGTGTGTGTCATGTCATATCTTAGCTAAAGTCACTTCTCATTATAAATTATTTACTCTTTGTCTCCCTAAACTAATCCTTAGATGAGCTTTGAGAACCCATTCTTGCATATTTTTGCATCATTTTTGCAGCTGCCACCTTCATGCTTTTAAACAAAACTCTGCACAGTATTCTAATAATTTTGCATTAGCATTAGGCAATTGCCATGGTGGCTTTTTGGAGTTAAATTTGTTGGTTCACATTTGGCTGAAAATTGGGTTTGTTAAATGAGTATTGATGTGTTTACATCTCGTCTTGGATTTTGATTTACTCAGTTTTTCTCAGAAGAAATGTATGCATCCAACCACCAAATCTTGGATTTGGACTCCACTGGCAAATCCTAAATTGACAGTTGAGAAAACTTCACTGTTATAAGGGAAGGATTTTCTCTATCTTTTGGCAGCAGAAATAAGTATTACCTGTTCATTTCCTATTAATACATTTCTCACTGTGAAATTTGAAATCAGTCTTCCTCCCCTCTTTCTGAACGTATCAAAGCTCAGTTTTTAATTGAGGCTGACAGTGTATAAACCAGCAGTCTCTATTTTTAGCATTGTGCTGTAAGAAAACCCTCTTTGGTAGTCTACATAAACAACCTAGTTCTAACCTTACATTTTTGTCATCTGGAAACCAAGACTAAAACTGCTTCCTTGAGTTTCTCAATTGCAGCATTCAGTGCACATTGGGTGGGATGGTACATTAGCATTCAGAAAGTTTGGGGCTTTTTAATAATGTCTAGATTATATACAGGATTTTCTATGAAGATTTTGCTCCTATCCTGTGTAACTGAATTTGCCATGAATTTCTGCTTACCATAGTCCATTGGTACACTTTGTTAGCTTGCCTCTCCTGAGGTGGTTTTACTTGAAATTCACATTACTATACCCTTATACACCCAGCAGCTTTTGTTTTTTTAGAAAGCTAGTTGAAAGCTCTGACTGTGGTATTGTTTGTTTTTTTTTTTTAATCCGAAATCAAAACATGGTCTGTGTACGTTTTTACATTTTAGGTTGTCTGTGTAGGAGGTGGTAGTCTTTGCTATGTGTTGTAGCTTTTAGCATAAGACATGAACCACCGAACGCAAAATGGTAACTAAGTCCAGATTACTTTATTGTTGGGAGAGAGAAAGGCTTGTTTGAGGCTTTACAGTTGACATTACAGATTTACAGTTATGCGTCATTAATGGTTGATAACATTATTGTAATCTTCATTTGCATGCATCAAGACAATAGTACAAGCAAGACTATCATTACACTGCAACATTAGCAGATCATTGTGTTTAAATTTAAAATGGTTTCAGAGAGCACACTGAATAGAAGAATGCAGCTGATTTCCAGCTCTGCTTAGAACAAATACACTTGCATGAGCTGAAAGAAACAATTTGACATATTAAGAATTTCCTTTATTACTGTTACTTACTCAGCTGTTTGCCAGCAGTTGGTGAAGAAACAGAATAGTGCTTACTCTTTCCAGCTCAGTTTTATTCAAGTATTATCACACAAATAAGTAATACTTCCAAATACATAAGCTTTAAATTCTTATTCTAATAAAAAGCATTCTGAAATTTGAGCATCTCCTACTTCCTCAAATACAGAGAAAAAAGAGCAAACACCCTTACAGCACCCCAAATCACATAAAAAAAATCTTTACTATTCTAGTGTATCACCCAAATTTGAATAATACATTTAAAATTATATGATATTACTGGTCAGTATTTTCCAGTCTACACTCATATTACAGACTATATTATTGTGATTAATGTCCGGCTTTTTGCATTCAGCATTAAGTGATAAATATGTCATTTTCTAGTCCTACTATATAATGCAAGTATCTGTACATCAAAGATTACAAGTATTACACAATTTATTAAGCTTAGGCACAGGGCCATTTGTTGACAATTAAATTCCTTTATAAATATCTGGTTTTCTTGTGGTTAGTATTTCTTGTAGTTCATGAACTAAACAGCGGCAAAAGAACTCTTTTTTTAGAAACATAGTATTTTGAAAAACCAGAACAATTTTACTATATGTTCCAAAGAGTAACTGAAGCATATTTGGCCTTGTTTCAAGGAGTGACAGATTTTCCTGTGGTACCTGAAATCCAGTCGAGAGAGACTACAGAAGTAGACTAACATATGGAAAACTATGCATTCTAAAGGCCTTATGTTTATTTGTAATGCTTTCAAGTGCACAGATTATCAAACATAAACTTACTAGTGTGTCTAGCTAAGTTCTTTTCTGTAACTAATTTGCAATGTGTGTGAAATGAGACACATTATGGGTATAATAATCAGATTATGTGTATTTAAATGTTTTCAGCATCTCTTAATGTTTTGTTAAAATGATGCTGAGTTCTTGCTGAATGTTTGAATTACACTTATTATTCTAGATGCTTTCATACAGCATATTGTATTCAGGTATATTAAACCATATTTTATTTATTTGTAAACCAGAGACCATTCTTTTTAAATTAGTGTGCTAACCACAAAGCCTGATTGTACTGTACAAAAGATGCATGTTGGAAATTCAAAACCTCTTGAGTCATTAAAATTGCCAAGAAGANTGAGTATTGATGTGTTTACATCTCGTCTTGGATTTTGATTTACTCAGTTTTTCTCAGAAGAAATGTATGCATCCAACCACCAGATCTTGGATTTGGACTCCACTGGCAAATCCTAAATTGACAGTTGAGAAAACTTCACTGTTATAAGGGAAGGATTTTCTCTATCTTTTGGCAGCAGAAATAAGTATTACCTGTTCATTTCCTATTAATACATTTCTCACTGTGAAATTTGAAATCAGTCTTCCTCCCCTCTTTCTGAACGTATCAAAGCTCAGTTTTTAATTGAGGCTGACAGTGTATAAACCAGCAGTCTCTATTTTTAGCATTGTGCTGTAAGAAAACCCTCTTTGGTAGTCTACATAAACAACCTAGTTCTAACCTTACATTTTTGTCATCTGGAAACCAAGACTAAAACTGCTTCCTTGAGTTTCTCAATTGCAGCATTCAGTGCACATTGGGTGGGATGGTACATTAGCATTCAGAAAGTTTGGGGCTTTTTAATAATGTCTAGATTATATACAGGATTTTCTATGAAGATTTTGCTCCTATCCTGTGTAACTGAATTTGCCATGAATTTCTGCTTACCATAGTCCATTGGTACACTTTGTTAGCTTACCTCTCCTGAGGTGGTTTTACTTGAAATTCACATTACTATACCCTTATACACCCAGCAGATTTTGTTTTTTTAGAAAGCTAGTTGAAAGCTCTGACTGTGGTATTGTTTGTTTTTTTTTTTTAATCCGAAATCAAAACATGGTCTGTGTACGTTTTTACATTTTAGGTTGTCTGTGTAGGAGGTGGTAGTCTTTGCTATGTGTTGTAGCTTTTAGCATAAGACATGAACCACCGAACGCAAAATGGTAACTAAGTCCAGATTACTTTATTGTTGGGAGAGAGAAAGGCTTGTTTGAGGCTTTACAGTTGACATTACAGATTTACAGTTATGCGTCATTAATGGTTGATAACATTATTGTAATCTTCATTTGCATGCATCAAGACAATAGTACAAGCAAGACTATCATTACACTGCAACATTAGCAGATCATTGTGTTTAAATTTAAAATGGTTTCAGAGAGCACACTGAATAGAAGAATGCAGCTGATTTCCAGCTCTGCTTAGAACAAATACACTTGCATGAGCTGAAAGAAACAATTTGACATATTAAGAATTTCCTTTATTACTGTTACTTACTCAGCTGTTTGCCAGCAGTTGGTGAAGAAACAGAATAGTGCTTACTCTTTCCAGCTCAGTTTTATTCAAGTATTATCACACAAATAAGTAATACTTCCAAATACATAAGCTTTAAATTCTTATTCTAATAAAAAGCATTCTGAAATTTGAGCATCTCCTACTTCCTCAAATACAGAGAAAAAAGAGCAAACACCCTTACAGCACCCCAAATCACATAAAAAAAATCTTTACTATTCTAGTGTATCACCCAAATTTGAATAATACATTTAAAATTATATGATATTACTGGTCAGTATTTTCCAGTCTACACTCATATTACAGACTATATTATTGTGATTAATGTCCGGCTTTTTGCATTCAGCATTAAGTGATAAATATGTCATTTTCTAGTCCTACTATATAATGCAAGTATCTGTACATCAAAGATTACAAGTATTACACAATTTATTAAGCTTAGGCACAGGGCCATTTGTTGACAATTAAATTCCTTTATAAATATCTGGTTTTCTTGTGGTTAGTATTTCTTGTAGTTCATGAACTAAACAGCGGCAAAAGAACTCTTTTTTTAGAAACATAGTATTTTGAAAAACCAGAACAATTTTACTATATGTTCCAAAGAGTAACTGAAGCATATTTGGCCTTGTTTCAAGGAGTGACAGATTTTCCTGTGGTACCTGAAATCCAGTCGAGAGAGACTACAGAAGTAGACTAACATATGGAAAACTATGCATTCTAAAGGCCTTATGTTTATTTGTAATGCTTTCAAGTGCACAGATTATCAAACATAAACTTACTAGTGTGTCTAGCTAAGTTCTTTTCTGTAACTAATTTGCAATGTGTGTGAAATGAGACACATTATGGGTATAATAATCAGATTATGTGTATTTAAATGTTTTCAGCATCTCTTAATGTTTTGTTAAAATGATGCTGAGTTCTTGCTGAATGTTTGAATTACACTTATTATTCTAGATGCTTTCATACAGCATATTGTATTCAGGTATATTAAACCATATTTTATTTATTTGTAAACCAGAGACCATTCTTTTTAAATTAGTGTGCTAACCACAAAGCCTGATTGTACTGTACAAAAGATGCATGTTGGAAATTCAAAACCTCTTGAGTCATTAAAATTGCCAAGAAGAAATAGAAAAACACTTTCTCCTTTTGATTAGAATCCATAGTATATGTTCATTTGTATAAACCATCCATGCAAGGAGTTTAATCTTAATTTAATTCTGGTTTAAATGTTTTCATCGCAGATTGTAAAAGCTCAGGAGTTTATTTGTGCCAAATGGGCTGAGTTTAAACGAACACTTCCCAACACCATAGATATCTGCCAAATAGGAAAAAAAAGTAACACATCTTTTTAAGGATTTGTAATAATAATATTTTGAAATACATAATACTTTATTAGCATCTAGTATTGTGCTGTTATAACAACTTGCAGATTGGCTGCTTCTCTGACAGCCACATAATTTCTTTGGAGTAATATATTTTTAAATATTTTTAAAAGAATATTCTATGCTCATAGTCCTTTATTTTTGTCCCATGCAGTATTCAGGAACATTGCCATTCAACTATAAAAGAGTCATAAAGCACACCTGTGCATGATTTACTATAAAACAGCTTTTCTGTGCACAGGCAGGATTATTTTGCATTTTTCCATTGTGACAAGTGTAATACAAATGGAACTTTTGAAAATCCAGCAAATGTATTAGAATTAAGTAGCTTATACAGAAATATCTTCAGTTGTGATTTTGAATGTATGGTTTCACCAATCATGCTGGGCAAAGCCAAAATAATGCCAGATACCCTGACTTTTTCCTTACTGTGAAATTTAGATTGGATATTTAAGATCTAAAAGTTAAAAGCTTGAGCATCAGATCTGGAAGAGACCAGGTCTGATGGTCATTTCCACACCTGCTTGCTGGTTTCAGAGTCAGGCCTACAGTATCATTTTTGCATGCTTTGGTAAACTTCTGAAAAGATTCAACAGCTCCCTTGGAAACATACTTAGTACTGGGCTAGACAGGACCGAGCAACCTGATCGAACTTCGAAGCTGTCCCTGCTCTGAGGTGACTCTGGACTGCCTGCAGAGATCCCTCCAGACCCCTCCACAGACCTCACGGCAATGGCATCACTCAGACTGTCAGTACTTCTTCTGGTTTGTACTGGAGCTTAACAGGTTCTTGACCAAATTCCCTAGGCACGATAGTAATACTGCCGCAACTAGATTAATCCAATTAATCTAGTTAAGCTAGTTCTTACTGAGCTTTTTTATGGCCCACTGATGAAAAGCAGACTTTACATTGTTCCCCATGGACTTCTCTCAGCATTCATTCTAAAGAGTACTTTGCCCTTTTTTGATGTTTGCATGCTATAGTTAGTCTATAGGCTTGCTTTTCCTTTCAGGCTTTACTTTTCTTAAGTTGTGCACATCCTCTGGCCTTCCCCAAATGTGTTGTAATTCTCTACTTTCACGCTTGTTCCCATACCTTAATCCTTATGAGTGTAAAAAAAGTAATCTCCTCTCAGCTTAATCCTTGCACCTAAGATTGACTTCTGTTTACGGTCCATTCCTAGGTCAGTCAGAGAGCAGGACTCATGCCACCTAACTTCACATGTCTATATTTGGGATAGTCAGCTTCAGACTTAGTAGAGCGAAAACAGGCACCTCTTAAATACAGCTATGAGACCCGTGTTCCTCTCTACATGTACTAAGAGTGCAGGTAGAACTCAAGCAGTACAGGTATTCGTATTCAGGCTTCCCATACAGTCAACAAAAAGAAACAGGAACTAGGGCATGACTAGAATGATCCATTTTTAAATGTCTGCACTGGGGTGGCTAGATGTGCACTGCTTCCTAAAAGTGCCCACTTTCTACTTCTGACAGCAAACAAGCCTGTGATACCTATCTCAGGTGGGGGTAACCACACCAGTGGGCACATTTGGTCAGATGAATCACACCTTATTTTCATTTCTCCTCACTGTGCTCCTGGAAAAGCCAATTATGTTATTTTTTTCACGAAGCACCAAGAGCTTCGGACCTAGGTGAGTGGAGGCAAAGGTGCTTAACAGCAAGAGCCAGACTCTTATTTTCAGTTTCTGCCTAGTCACTGGAGAGGAACAACACTTACAGGGGACAATTCATCCCATCCTAAAGAAAACATCTAAAATAAAACAGATTAATTGCCTAGAAATGCCTGTCTCCTGCATTGTCTATAAAGAGTGCTTTAACAACCAGCTAGGTCAGAGATGGGCATGAAAATCTCAGTGACATTAATTCTGCTCAGACTATAAAGTGTTTGCAAAATTACTATCTCATCGTACTCATTAATGTCTCCTTAGGTCATGTGTAAGCCAGTCTGTCTTCTTTTATATGTAGTAATTGTGCATTGACTGAAAACTAACTTAAGGACTGTGAGTAAAGACAAATATTGAAGCACAGCATGTGGAAATTCTTCACCCTACACACTATCAAACAATTTAGTTTTCATTCATACTGATGCTGATGATCATAGAGGAGTGCTGAGATGTGAAACAAACTTGCAGATAATACTGAATCAGTCAGTGATGTGAAAAGAACTCGGATGAAAAAAAACTTGGATGTACTCTGCAGGCAATATAGGGAAAGGAAGTAAACTTGGAAACTACAGGTTAATATGTTTTGGAGGAAATGCGAAGAGATTCAGCTGCAGAAGACAAACCTAGGAAGAGATAATACAGAAAGAGATGTGTAGAGATAACAAATGGGATAACAAATGGGAAGCAAGGTAGGACTTCGCAAAGCAGACTGGCAAGCAAAACAGGTTAACAGGAGAAATGTCAAGTCAGCAAGCAGTCAGCTACCTCTTCTTTATCTTTGTGATTGCATCCAAAACATAAAAGTTCAAACCTAATGTAAAAAATATTTTAGGGATCATGTGCCAAAAAGCTATTAGTAATTTCAAAAAAATTAAAAGATCAGTGAAGGTAACTGGGTGAAAGAGGGAAGATGGGGAAACTGAGTTGTGAGGTAGAATTAAAATATAGACAGTTTGGCTCACTTACACCTGGTGGTTACAGATGCCAGTAACTCGCTACAGTGTTCTTAACACCAAGCAAGGAGAGAAACTGGGTTAGAGTGGTACTAGAAAACATGGGCTAGAACATGAGACTCGTAGCCTGGGGAGCTCTGATGGCAGCCCTGTTGTAGGGACTTAAGGAAAACAAACCAGACATGGCATTAGAAAGTAAAGAGAACAAAAACTTAATATGTCCTAGCACACGGACTGCTGTAAATGTCCTCATGGTTTAAACTGCTGCTGTTCTTTTCAAGACTTGTTGATTCTTGTCTTTTGTGAACTTAGATTTCAGTAACAGCTCTACAACACCAGGGCTGTCCCCTGTGGAGGAGGGTTCACATCCTCTAAGGCACAAGACAGAGCTAAACTCATTTATTCCCATTTTAGCAAGGACTCTCTTCATACAAAGAAAACAGCGTCTTTTCAAAAGAGCTTTTTTTTTTTTTTGGCCTTCCCTCCCTTCTGTCTTTAATATAGTGCTATCCCACCTTCTGTTTTTGAATGAAACAGCAGGAGCAGATCATTCCAAGGGAGAGTTTGGGGGCTGTGACAGCTAAGCGGAGGGACCTTCCTCTTCTTCCTCAGGTTCATGTAGACTGAGTGTGTAATCCTGCATGCCCTGGGATCTCATATATATGTAGTTGGGATGGAAGTGCAGCTTGTACTGCACTGTTGGTCTCTGGCTGGTGAACTGTGATGTTAGAAGTGCTAAAGGAGAAAAAGCGCCACTAACTGTTTCTCCCCAGAGTATGGTTTGGGCATCTGAACTGTGCACCAGGTTTGGAAGTCTCAGAAGTACCCCCATTCCCACCAGGACACAGGCCTGTGTAGCCCAGAGACATCTCTGCATGTGGTCATTTCTACTCATTGCCTTAGCTCATCTTTCAGTTTGTTGACTCTAGACTTCAACACAAAGATGTGCTGTAAATTGCAACTCAGAAACTAGCTTGTCAAATCACCATCTTTCCTGCCTCAAAACATCATTGTCCCGCATGAGCAAAAACTTCAGTGGACTGTCAGAAAATATGGTCATTTATGAGCAATCTAATCTGAAATCCCACCACATGGACTGCATGGAACAAGGCAAGAAAGGCAAGAGCTAAATTAGATAGCCCAGTGTGCTTTTAGATTGATTCTGGAGGACACTGATCCACAGATCACTAAGAACTAAAACTCCACCACTTCTAAGTGCTCCATTAACTAATTTATGGGAGGATCAATGATATTGCTTAAAATGTTGTCATTATTGAACCATAACTGCAGTGATGTGGCCATCTTTACTGTTATTAAGGAAATTATAAGAGAGTCCCAACCTTTTTCCTGGCAGTTTTCCTGTCCCACAAATGGCAACTTTTTTTTATTAATTTTAAGGTTAGCTGGGTAATGTGGCAGTGAAGTGAAACACACTCTGGTTAAGGCTTGTACTTTCCGTCAGAGCCAATTTTCCTACGACATTGATGGTGCAGCTTTTGAAACTGGCTCCAGGCGTGGCTCTGGGTGCAGGAGAGAAGTCATTTTACTGTCTGTTTCTGGACGTGGTTTGTTATTGCACACATTTCCACCATCCATTCTCTGATTCAGCTGGATAACAGTTACCTTGGAGTGGCAGGTGGGCTCTCCATCAGTGGAGGAAGGAGGTTGGCAGTGGAAAAGCTGACGAAAACATTTGTAAAACTGAAACAACAAACAAACAATTCTAGATGTAGTTGCTAGGCAATTCAGAGCATCTCTGTAACAGCTTGGAGGGAAGAAAACATGGTTTATTAAGCTTGTACTTTTTATCAAATAAGGATTAAATATTTTTTCACTCTGAATCTGTGTTTCTTGCTGCTTAAGGCTAAAGTTCATTTAAATTTGTGGACTGTTCCTTTGAAATTGATATGCTTAGCTCTTCTAAGACCATAGACTCCACGGAGTGTGAAGCTGTAGAACAATCTAAAATATTTTCAGAACCTTTCATTTATGATAAAAGAAGATTTAATCACACAAGTAATTGGTTTTCAGTTACTTCACACATCAGGCAGGGAAAAAAAATCATTTTGATAATCTAATGATCCACAGCAGGGAGAACATAAGGTTCTTTTCATTAGCAAGCCATTGAAATCTCTGTGTTCCCAAACTGCAAACTAAACTTCAGAAAATGGCTTTGCTTAATTAATGAAACACAATAATTTTTTATGTTAATTCATTTCACTTGTGAGATCTACCCAAAACACCTTTGATGCTTTATGATTCCAAAGCTGTTGTACAGAGAAAAACAATTACATCAGTTCTGATTTGTGTGTGCAAAGTGAGCAGAATTACACAGCTGTCTCCTCTGAGAGTTGACAGTCATATTCAACGGATAGGGATACCAGTAGTGCAACAAGTGCTTCAATACATCTTCTATGTATTTTTACTTTTTAAGTGAAATCTTTAAAAACAAATGGTGTCCAAGGTTTACTTCATCATTTTCCTTTCACATGGCCGTGTGAAACAAGCATGGAATAAGGAGAGTAACAGCATCGTGGGACTGCACGTAAGGTCAAAGTGAACCTTTGCCTGGCTTTAAACAGGAAATTAACTTTGATATGTCCTTTCTTAGCCACTGTTGACAGTGCTGATGATAGCCTACCATTGACATGTGTCAGGAAAAAATGGGTTGGCATTTTGTGGATTCCTCCTTGCTGAGCAGGAGGTGGTCAGGGGTTCTTCCTTGTTACAACACTGCTTTAATAAGGAATTCACGTTCCTCGGCCTCTCTCCTTGAGGTTCTTCACAAAATTGTTAGAAGCTGTGGGATTTTGTGCCGCCACTACATGGCTGATGTTTCGTTAAATGCCCTTCTGCGTGTATTTAGGCTACTTTCTTGGTCACGTCTTCCTGCCTAGAGAGAAGCAAGTGGATGGAAGACAGGGAGTTTGTTCAGTTTGAGACTAACAAAGACCAACATTGTAATAAAGTGGAGATGTTTCAAGGAGTACATTGATGCCCTAGTATTGCCAATAATCTGAATGAACCATCCAAAAGTTGTCAAGGGAAGAAATATGGGTGATACTGGCCCATCTTTCTACTCTTGTTCCCCCTTGCCATGGTGTACAAAAATAAAAGGGAAATCAGTCATATTCATCATAGCCTTGAAGATTAGAATGTAATATATATAAATATATTTGCAAATATTTGCAAATATTTGCAAGACACAGATATCCAAAAGCACAGAGGAGGATAGAATGGGCATACCTGAAATTTTTTATATCTCCTGTACATGGCACGTCAGAGTTCAGCTGTTGAAGTGGCAAAAGTACCAAGAAGAGCTCCTTAAAAACACTAGACAACTGCTCTGTGTGTATATGTATGTTCTGTACTCTGCAAGTGAATGTAAAGACCTGGTCTGTCTTGCTAATAGTGTCAAGAATTGATAATTTACAAGAAAACCAAGAAAACTGGTCAGTTGACTCAAAAAAAAATTAGCGTGCTGCTACATTAGGTCCCTGATTCTTGTGTGGGATGTTTTGTAGACAGGATAGTGTAAACGGGGGAGGTAAGAGAGAGCAGTCTTCTCACTCAAGGTGGCTGATGGTAGTATGCAAGCCCTTTATAGGCTTTTTACTCTTTCCTTATGATTGTTATCCTACCCCATTGACTCCACAGGGATTGTAATCTTTATGTATCTGGGACAAGTGAAAGCTGCTCTAATAAAAGGAACTCTTACTTCACCTAATGATTTCACAGGAGTAGCACTTAAGGTGTGCACCAGCAGAGTAATGCAGGACAGAAAAAGAGATTGGATGACTGCAGGGAAATTTCAGTGAGAAACATGAAATCTGTGGTTCACTTTTGTTTTCACTTTCTGTTCCAGGTATCCTCATCATGATGTCCATGTGTAATGAAGTGCACGTGTACGAATACATCCCTTCAGTGCGACAGACCGACCTGTGTCACTACCATGAACTCTACTACGATGCAGCTTGTACCTTAGGGGCCTACCATCCATTACTCTATGAGAAGCTTTTGGTGCAGAGGATGAACAAAGGTTTGCAGGATGATCTGTATCGGAAGGGGAAAGTCATTTTGCCAGGGTTCAAAGCTGTCAAGTGCCCTGAACGAAATAATTTCCCACACTTGTAGAAGAGAGTCCTTCAGAAACAATGTGCAATAAGGTACTACTGTTGTACTATAAACAAGAAGAGAATACTTGAAAAATGTATCTTAGACCAATCTAATCTTGAGTCTATAAATTTTAATTAAGTAGAAGGCATGAGAAGTGTGTCTTTTCTGAGCCTGAGTATTTATTACTGCTTTGCAAATAGTTAAACAAAACCAGAAGGCTTAGCTCATGAAAGGTGCAAAGGACATACTTAGGCAGAAATATAATGTATTGTTGTGGGTGTGACTGTCAGAATTTGTTGGTGGTCTCTTATGCCACATATGCTAGACTGTAACTTTTTTTTAATGAACTTATTTAACTCTCAAACCTGGCATTGTGAAACAGCCTCTACTGTTCATGTACAGAGCGGCCAGTTGAACAATGCAGCATTTCTCATGGCTCCATGGGATTTTCACACTCTCCAAGAATGAAGTAATCACTACTCTGAGCTGTGCAGCCTTTGCCTAGAGTAGACTTTAACTCCCACTCTTACGCAGGCTCAGTGACAGGCCTCCAACTGTATAGGGGACCTTATGGTGGCTATGGAGTCAGTACAGATGGCGATGGCTGTATACACAACTAAACCAGTTAAAACTACTGGATGTACTTCTGATGCCAGACCCCCACTCTCACACTGACTGCATAGGCAGAAGGAAAGGACAAATGTCTCCTTTCTTTAGAGAGCAACAAACATATTCATAACCCATTCAGGAGAAAACTCTCCCTGAGAGGCCTACCAAGAGGTTGTAAGAGAGCCTTTCCCAGGTCTGTGCAGATAAAGAGGAGCCAAAGAAAGACAAGGGATGCTGTGCAACATTCACACGTCGCACCAAAAGCAAGTGTAGAGGGAACTCACCTTTCTCCAGCAAAGATGGCATTCAGGATTACTGACATAGTTTGTTATGTATTTCACTGGGATCCAAATCAAAATCCCTTGTTCACAAGTTACTGCTGGTAAGAAAGTATAGGGAGTTTTCTGACAAAAGAAGAGGATATCAGCGTTTTTTATTTAACCTTTGAAAGACTATACCCCAGAGAAGCTGTAATGCCTGCAAAAATCCTGACTACAGATTGGATATCGAGATAGTTTGATATTTTCATTCATAACACACAATGAGAATATTTTCTAAGGCACTTCTAAAAATCTGCCTGGTTGCTAACATATTTAAAGCATTATTTTTCATGGCAACACTGGAGTTGCAGATTTTCTGAGTTGCAGGAGGTTAATGTTTTGGGGGTTTTTTGCACACAACTGTACCCTTTCTCTTCGGGTTAGTTCAGCAGGAACGTTATGTACACAAAAGCACAGCTATATCCTGCTCATGTCCATTCAGTAAAAAGTCAGGCAGCTCAAAGAGGCACTGAAAAGAACAGCTGAGTGATTGTGGTGGAAGGTGTTTCTTGTGTTTTGTCTTAAGCAAGACAAAGGCAGTTGTAGAGTGCACACAATATTAATGACTATTTGCTCTTCAATAGTGATGTAAGTATAATCACAGAATCCCTTTTCTCTTACTCTGCTCTTTGGGCCTGATGATTTTCCATCCTCAAAAGTGAAGAATATGTATCTTACATAGGACTTAGCCTTTTCCCATGTAGTTGTTTAATTCGGGCTTTATGATACTCTTAAGATTCCTTCTGTTGACAGAAGTTATGTCCAGATGATCTAAAAACTATACTTCTGCATTGTGTGGATAGTTACGTCCGTAAGTCATTTTGGTACATGTCAAAATGAATAGGTTTTACTCATATTAACCTTAGACTCTGGATATATTACATACTGATTTATTTTTAATGTTATATATGGCGGCAACTTTTATTCTTAAAGTTAATAACACTGTTACTTAATTTTGTGGAGAACAGATAACCTACATAGAACTAATCTATTTTTCCATATGTTCGGTACCCTGTTTGCAAAACATATGAAGTTTGAACAGTGAAATCAAATATATCTCTCTTTCCTGTACACCGGGTTAGCTGCCACATGTTTGTAAAGGAAGGGAGTTCATTAGCTTTCTAGGACTAGTGAATATGCTATTTTTTCCATAAGCTGGAAATTCTCAAGTTCTGAAAAGAAAAGAAAGGATATAACTTTGACTGGTCTGCAACCACTAACCTTTAACTTTGACTTTTACAAAAAAAACCCAAAAACCAAACCTAACTGCATTACTCAACTACCCACAGCAGGATTATTGTGCTATTCCCTCAGTAATTTCTCAGAATAATCAACATAGCTGTTGTACAGGACAAGGCAAATGATAAAGTTTCATGTAACAAGTGCTACTTAATACATCATTTAAATAACAATGCAGACCCAGGTTCTGAGATTTAATAAAATTAATGGTATATTTTTGATTTACTGGACTGTGTGCATTCTAGCCCTCCCAGCAGAAATTTTTTCTTTGTTGTATCTTGATTTATATGTCAGTCAGTGCTCCTTCCACAAGTGCAAATGTGGCTGCTGTAGCACCATCACCGCAGAAGATGCCCCAGAGCTCTGCTGCAAACTCTTGCTTGCTCACAGAGGAGGAAGACTGACTTGTGATGCCCATGTTTTTGAAAAAATAAGGATCCCCCTGGCATGGCTTCCCAACACTGGTTCCCCTGTTTCATTGATCTGCGTGCTTAAACACCTTGTTGCTGCTTAAAGAGATTTTACTCCCCTACCTTGTCTGATCCTCCTTCGGTTTTTGGCACAAGTGCAAGTGATCTGCTCTCTGAGGGCTCACCTCCACTTGCTGCAAGACGGGAAGGGGCAGAAATAATGGGGGAACATGAAGGACCTGTAGAGGCGCTCCCCTCATCACTGCTTATACCCTGTGGTGTTGGCAGCTTTTATACCAGCCCACTAAGTATTTTTGCATTTACAGGCATTTCCCCATCCCTCGCAAAGAGAGATCTTTACAAAGAATCATGTTCAGTAAATTTGAAACGAGTGAGTGTGTAGTAACACTGAACCATGTATCTTTTTAATAATAACATATGAGAGTGCTGGGTTTTGATACATATATTAAATGCAGACAATGCAAAAGAAAATGCATTTTCCCACCCAGATCCTGGGTTTTTTTAGGGAAAAGATACAGGCATGGCTTCATAGCTGTCCCTTGTGGCTGTTGCACCCTGACAGGGTGGAATGGCACCATAGACAAGAGAGGTTTGCACAAACTCAGCTCTGGAGGTGCATCATCAGCCAAGCAAATGCCTCTGCTAGTGGAGCCCTGGGCTCCCTTCACACTTGTTGCAATGATGCAGGTTTTGAATTTATGGAGTTTTATTGACAAGTAGGAGTAAGTTGCCTTCAAAAGCTATCGAGCCTCATTTCTGTGCCCTGGTGCTGTGGACAACAGTTGCACTTAACTGAAGCAAACCAGAAACGCAGCAGCAGCTTAAGGAAATGTGCTGAGTTTATGCTGAATTTAATTATGCTCTTTTTTCCACTGTGAATTCTGTAGCTTTTCTGACTTGCGGTGCTCTATCATTTTATGCATTTAGCTTTCGGATGGTTAAATCAAGGTTTTCTTCTGTTTATTCAAGAAAAAAAAAAAGGAAGATTTTGCCTCATTTTGAGCCAAAATCTTTTTTCCTCAAAAAAATTATTGTTTCATTCCTTTATAGTTCTAAAGCTTACCTGAGCATAAACTCACAGCTCAATCAGTCATTCCTTGAATTAAACTGCTACATCTTCTTTTTCTACCTTGCTGTGCAGTTTTATGCTGTTGAAACTCTGGTAAAGTCAGTGAAACTACAATGATATAAGACATATGTACCTTTGGAGAGAGGGGGGGGCTGATTTCCACACCCTCATCTACACAATCTCTGTACAAATTTAGTTATATCATTGCATATCTTTGGTCAGGACACTTTCTTTAGTGAAGACATCCAAATTCTGAACTTGTTGATGACAAACTTGTTGATCATCATCAATTTGTTGATTCTCTTGCCAAAGTCAGCAAAACCAATATAGGTTTGGTGTTTTTCTTAAATGAAGACAAGTGTCTACACTCAGCAGTTGCACAGACTGAACACAGTCACTTTAGAGATGGATTGAATTAAACGGGAGTTTAGAACACATGTGGACCAATCCAGTCCACGGTGGGGTTTTTCTTTTTTATTTCCTTTTACATCAGCAGTTTTTAAGGATGAAAAGTGCCATTTTGACAGTGACACAGATTTACCATGAAAGGAATATTAAATGCATTAACTGCAAAGATAAATGGCTACTACTTTTCCCTTCATGCTCTCTAAGTTTGAAGGGTATTGAATAAATGAAATTGTTTTTTGAAACAGGTAATTCAGAACACTGTCATTAGAAAGTATCTGAATATTTCCGGGGAACTATCCTCTCACACACAAGGAGGATACCCGGTTTAACTGTTTGAAATTTAAAGTAGCCCAAGTCCGGGCATACTTGCATCACTGAATGAATTTTGACACTTCAAGTTTCTTCTCTCTACCTTATTGATCAGATTTCAAGTTTTGTTCTTGAAATAAGAGTTGTGTGTAAAAGCCTTGCATTTATCCATACCATCTCATCACTCTTATAATACGTAGTAATTTGAACTATTCAAATATAGACTGTGTACTTTTTTAATAGCTTTGAGAATTATTTTGTAAGATGATTTTTTTAAATGAATGTGTACTCTAATAACAAAGCGTAAAATTTTACAGGAGTCACATTTTTAAGCAGTGTTTGTATACATTTTAACACTTTTTATATTTTCTATTATGATTTTGTATATTTTTATGTATGCACAGTGTACAGATTTTTTCCTGTAAATAAAACATTTGTTTTCATTTGTTTAGGAGTGCTGGTCTTTTCCTGTTGCTCTGAGTGAATGACACTGAACTGCAGATGGCATGAAACAGGGAAGGTGCTTGTCTGTTCTGCCCACAATTGCAATGAAATCTCAAATGGAAACAGATAGATAGGCTGACAAGTAGCTTTCACAGTAAACTACAGAAGAAGCAAATATTTTTAAGCCAGTTTTATTCTACAATGAACATGTCTACCCAAGCAGGTCCTCTAGGATTCCCCTGGGAGAAAGTTAAAAACAACTTGCTCTAGCTTTGACAGTAAATTTCTTGGGCTAGTCAAGCCCTTTAAGGAATTTGTGCTCTGGTGACTTGATGTTGTACTCAAAATGCTGGTGAACTTCCCCTAAATGGTTGTGCCACCCATTTAAGGAATCCAGCATCATGTCTTAGTAAGAACAGACTTTTTAAACAATTATTAAAGTTAAAAACAACTTGCCAAAGGGAAAGCATAACTTGCCGTTCAGCCTGTGATGAAATACCATATAATTTAACCACTGCAATTCTGCATACATCTATTAAATGTGAGGCATACTGCTGCTTGTGATAGCCTTTGAAGTACGCATTGGCTGGTGTTGGGCCAATGAAGGTGACAGTCACTGTTTTAATCCCAGGGAGTTACCATGAGTGCATACCGACAATAAAGCTAGTTACACATTAGCAGACCGTTAAAAGTGGAATTGCCATCGCATACACCACTGGCAGCCAGTAATCATGCAGCTCATCCTGTGTATTGCACCACCTCCTGGCAGGCAGTGTTGAGGAGATAATTGCTATAAGTCATAATGTGCAAGTAACACTGCTCAGAAAACTCAGAATAATGAGCTACACTAAGGGATAAACTGAATGTTGGGATGCATGAATGAAACAACTAATTGATGCTTTTCAAATCCTTCAACTTTGCTTTTACTCTGCTTTTTTTCATTTAAAAAACCAGCAAAAACAGAACATGATCACTGTATTTCATGTGATAAAATGCTCAGTAAACTTCATTGTCTAGGACGTGGAAGAGGATAATCTTGTCTCACTGCATACAAACTGTTATTTCAGTAGGAGGTTAAAACCCATGAACTGTATTGCATTGGGTACAGAGAACATCTTTCTGTACCACCTGTTCTTTAGCAGTGACAGCTACAGGAGGTGTGACATTACCTTTCTGATAGTACCTCAGGGAACCTTGGAGGCAACCCATTTTCAGGTTTCATTCCTAAAATCAGATTGCCCCTTTCTGAACAATATGCCTTTGAAGGAGGCACCTTTTATTTTTTTATTCATAGAATTCAGCTGTTTCACTTGAGCAGCTCTGAGAGGCATAGTTCTCTGACAGGTCAAACTTCGTACTGGCATTTTGTTCTGTTTATCTGCATTATTAGCTCGCCTGTTGTGATCTGGCTGAAATACGTCTCAGAATGATTGCTCCAACTTGATGTCTTGAATGCAGCATGAACCTGTTGAAGAACCGCTAGACACACAAAGGAGGAGCCAGCCTTTTGCTATAATCATACCATCCACCTTCTTCTGCAGGAAACTGCACCTGCAGCAATGATTAAGCAGTGGTTTACTGTGGGATTACTGCATCAATCAGCATGAACAAACAGTCCAACCACACTTGTGCTCTCCTAGCATTTTGATCTTTCCAGAGTGACAAGTGGATAATTTTATTGTTTCATTAGAATAGCATGGATTTATCTGCTACACCCCAAAACCTACCAATGTCCACTCCATACATGTATCTTTCCTTATTTTTAATATTTAGATTCTACCATCTTACAGTGCTAAGTTAACTCCAGATAGAGCACTTCAAAGAAACTATTGCACTTTTGTGGAAGTTAAGTTCAGGATGACCCCTGAGCTTCACGCTTTGATACCTAAGGCAAGTTAGAAGTGTGTGCCCTGTTATGCCTTTTTCCTAAAAATATGCTAATGTTCAAGCAAATGCTTATTAAGTTTGATGGAAATACTAACTGAATATATTAAAATGACAAGGAACTAACAGTAATGCAGTAATATAGTGGGTGTTTTTTTCCCTGGAGGCAGAGTAGCCACCGGAAAACTAACAGCACAAGTAGATTGTGACAAATCGCAAGGGGAGCCATTGCTGGTGGGATTGCTGAATTCTTAGAAGTGATAAAGAAAGGGGCCCAGGGGAAGGAGGGGGGAGAGACAAGGAATGATGAAGCACAGCGAGGAAGGAGAAACAAACAGCTAGAAAGATGTACCATACTAGATGCAAAGGCAGAACTGCTGCTTTTTCCTAACAGTCACTTAATTGGTTTTGGCTGTTTGTTTTCTTGGCTTTTTTCATAGAATCACAGAATAGTTTGGGTTGGAAGGGACTCTAAAGATCATCAGGTTCCAACCCCCCTGCCATGGGCAGGGACACCCTCCACTAGGCCAGGTTGCTCAAAGCCTCATCCAGCCTGGCCTTGAACACCTCCAGGAAAGGGGCATCCACAGCTTCTCTGGGCAACCTGTTCCAGTGTCTCACCACCCTCACAGTAAAGGATTTATCTTTCTGCACATTTGTAGAGGAACCCAACTCATCTGTTGGTGCTCATCCTGCTGCTGTCAGATTTAGTGTGGTGGGATGTGATCTTAAGAACTAAGGTAGAGTTATGAACAGTAATTGACTTCTGCTGAGGCTCAGCATCTTTGTAAACACCTGAATCCCACAAATTAAACTGAGAAAAGACTAATGTCAGCAGAGTTGTGGGATTACATTGCTACACTCTGAACAACCTCCTCTATGCACTTATAGTCACCTGTATGATAACTGAAATAAGAAAACCCATTTCCTCTGGTGACCTGTTTATGTGCATAGACAAATAATGAATCGAATACCCTCTAGGTTACAGGTTGCTGACAGATAAGGAATAATTACTGTAGCAACAACTCCTTATATGCTTGTGAGAAGACTTCAGAAACCCTGAGGGGTTTCAGAGGGCAGGCAATAGACATCACACCTACCTTCCTTTTATGGAAGCAGTCAGAGGGGAAAATTGCTACCAGTGCTGACTCCAGGCTGTGGCAGCTGCTGTTAATTACCTTACTCCCAGACAGTCGTCTGACTGCAACTGAGCTTCCTGATGGAAATATTTTGCTGGTCCACCTTTTAAACAGTGGACTTTTTCCACCCTCAGCTGATGCATGTGGTGTACTGGCTATGTCCTGCACTGTTGCTACCATGTGCAGCAGGTTTGTCTCCTGTGCACATGAGGCCCTCAGGGGGGGAAATGGAAGAGGTTTGGGGGTCTCTGGATTGTCTTCTATAAAACTAGAAGACTTTTTTTGTCTCTTAAGCATAGTCATTCTTATAGCAGTTCAAGGAAGCATAACATGAACATGCCTGAAGAGCTGGAGTTCNGGTACAGAGAACATCTTTCTGTACCACCTGTTCTTTAGCAGTGACAGCTACAGGAGGTGTGACATTACCTTTCTGATAGTACCTCAGGGAACCTTGGAGGCAACCCATTTTCAGGTTTCATTCCTAAAATCAGATTGCCCCTTTCTGAACAATATGCCTTTGAAGGAGGCACCTTTTATTTTTTTATTCATAGAATTCAGCTGTTTCACTTGAGCAGCTCTGAGAGGCATAGTTCTCTGACAGGTCAAACTTCGTACTGGCATTTTGTTCTGTTTATCTGCATTATTAGCTCGCCTGTTGTGATCTGGCTGAAATACGTCTCAGAATGATTGCTCCAACTTGATGTCTTGAATGCAGCATGAACCTGTTGAAGAACCGCTAGACACACAAAGGAGGAGCCAGCCTTTTGCTATAATCACACCATCCACCTTCTTCTGCAGGAAACTGCACCTGCAGTAATGATTAAGCAGTGGTTTACTGTGGGATTACTGCATCAATCAGCATGAACAAACAGTCCAACCACACTTGTGCTCTCCTAGCATTTTGATCTTTCCAGAGTGACAAGTGGATAATTTTATTGTTTCATTAGAATAGCATGGATTTATCTGCTACATCCCAAAACCTACCAATGTCCACTCCATACATGTATCTTTCCTTATTTTTAATATTTAGATTCTACCATCTTACAGTGCTAAGTTACTCCAGATAGAGCACTTCAAAGAAACTATTGCACTTTTGTGGAAGTTAAGTTCAGGATGACCCCTGAGCTTCACACTTTGATACCTAAGGCAAGTTAGAAGTGTGTGCCCTGTTATGCCTTTTTCCTAAAAATATGCTAATGTTCAAGCAAATGCTTATTAAGTTTGATGGAAATACTAACTGAATATATTAAAATGACAAGGAACTAACAGTAATGCAGTAATATAGTGGGTGTTTTTTTCCCTGGAGGCAGAGTAGCCACCGGAAAACTAACAGCACAAGTAGATTGTGACAAATCGCAAGGGGAGCCATTGCTGGTGGGATTGCTGAATTCTTAGAAGTGATAAAGAAAGGGGCCCAGGGGAAGGAGGGGGGAGAGACAAGGAATGATGAAGCACAGCGAGGAAGGAGAAACAAACAGCTAGAAAGATGTACCATACTAGATGCAAAGGCAGAACTGCTGCTTTTTCCTAACAGTCACTTAATTGGTTTTGGCTGTTTGTTTTCTTGGCTTTTTTCATAGAATCACAGAATAGTTTGGGTTGGAAGGGACTCTAAAGATCATCAGGTTCCAACCCCCCTGCCATGGGCAGGGACACCCTCCACTAGGCCAGGTTGCTCAAAGCCTCATCCAGCCTGGCCTTGAACACCTCCAGGAAAGGGGCATCCACAGCTTCTCTGGGCAACCTGTTCCAGTGTCTCACCACCCTCACAGTAAAGGATTTATCTTTCTGCACATTTGTAGAGGAACCCAACTCATCTGTTGGTGCTCATCCTGCTGCTGTCAGATTTAGTGTGGTGGGATGTGATCTTAAGAACTAAGGTAGAGTTATGAACAGTAATTGACTTCTGCTGAGGCTCAGCATCTTTGTAAACACCTGAATCCCACAAATTAAACTGAGAAAAGACTAATGTCAGCAGAGTTGTAGGATTACATTGCTACACTCTGAACAACCTCCTCTATGCACTTATAGTTATCTGTATGATAACTGAAATAAGAAAACCCATTTCCTCTGGTGACCTGTTTATGTGCATAGACAAATAATGAATCGAATACCCTCTAGGTTACAGGTTGCTGACAGATAAGGAATAATTACTGTAGCAACAACTCCTTATATGCTTGTGAGAAGACTTCAGAAACCCTGAGGGGTTTCAGAGGGCAGGCAATAGACATCACACCTACCTTCCTTTTATGGAAGCAGTCAGAGGGGAAAATTGCTACCAGTGCTGACTCCAGGCTGTGGCAGCTGCTGTTAATTACCTTACTCCCAGACAGTCGTCTGACTGCAACTGAGCTTCCTGATGGAAATATTTTGCTGGTCCACCTTTTAAACAGTGGACTTTTTCCACCCTCAGCTGATGCATGTGGTGTACTGGCTATGTCCTGCACTGTTGCTACCATGTGCAGCAGGTTTGTCTCCTGTGCACATGAGGCCCTCAGGGGGGGAACATGGAAGAGGTTTGGGGGTCCCTGGATTGTCTTCTATAAAACTAGAAGACTTTTTTTGTCTCTTAAGCATAGTCATTCTTATAGCAGTTCAAGGAAGCATAACATGAACATGCCTGAAGAGCTGGAGTTCGTAACTTGTGAGTTGTCTGTTGTTTTGTAGAGGGGTGGCATTCCTGATCCAGAGTACCTGCACCTTGGATTAAGATAGGGACAGTAGGAAGAATTTTTGGCAACTTAAGGCAAGAAAGATGAGATGTGTCTCTTGTCCAAGCTAAAAGTACCTGAGGTTTGTCCCTAGGCACAGCATTGCTGCCCATGAGGCGTGTGAGCCAGGAGACTCATATAAGGTGCCTATATTCTGAGCACAGTGAGGACAGATGCATGGGCGGGTAACCAGGAAGGTGTCCTGGTTTTGGCTGGGACAGAGTTAACTTTCTTCATAGCAGCTAATAAGAGGCTCTGGTTTGGATTTGTGCTGAGAAGGCGGCTGATAATAACACACTGATGTTTATAGTTGCTGCCAGGACAGTCAAGGACTTTTGTGCTTCTCATGCTTTGTATTGCGCAGGTGCAGAAGAAGCTGAGAGGGAGCACAGCCCCAATTACTAGCCTAGGATTCGACCTTAGGTTTAGGATTGAGACCCAAATTGTCCAAGGGTATATTCCGTATCATGCACATCATGTCCAGTATATAGATGAGGATCTGTCCAGAGGCGTGCTTTCTCTCTTGGTCGGTTCTTTCTCTTTCTCTTTCTCTTTCTCTTTCTCTTTCTCTTTCTCTTTCTCTTTCCCTCTCTCTCTCTCTCTCACTTTCTTGGTCAGTTCTCTCTCTCTTTCTCTCTCTCTCTTTCTCTCTTGAACACTCAGGCTCTTCTCTCTTTTCTGGGATTGTGGTTCAGGACTCTCTCTGCTCTGGGATCCTTAGCTGGGAATGGGCTGGGCCTTGGTCGTCAGGTGGTGAGTGGTTGCACTGTGTATCACTCATTTGTATATTTGTGTATTCTTATTGTTATCATTATTATCATTATTACTTTCAATTTTATTTTAGTTATTAAATTGTTCTTCTCTCAACCCATGAGTCTTTTCCCTTTACCCCTTTAATTCTCTCCCCCATCCCCAGGAGGGAGGAGGGTGAGAAAGCAGCTGCATAGTATTTGCCTGCTGTTAGCTGGGTTTAAACCATGACAAAAGAAAGGCAGGGAAATTCTGCTCTGGGCCTGTTTCTGAGCCAGCTTTTTCAGAAAAGAGGACAGGAGGATTTGCTGAAGCTTCCTACTAGTGCAAGCAACATTATTTTTCTTCCCTAGCAATATTCCTCTCTGTAGGTGTTGGGTTGTTTTCCAGTTACTTTTTTTCTATACAAATGAAATTATAAGCTATCTGATGGAACTTAGACTTTACAAATGCACGGGGCTGAATGTAGCTATCAGGCCATTAGGCATTTTAATGAGTAGCTGGAGCATCCTAAGAACAGCAGAAATGAGAAGAAAACAAATCAATAAGTTGTTACCAAAATAATATTAATGAAGTTGTTCCATAGTAGAAGAGCAGGGAAGGCAGGAACAAAAGAGCATATACCAATTTCTGAGAAATATCACCTTATTTTCATGGATATAGCATACTATTCAGATAATCCTTGATCATCTAAAAGTACTCTTTTAGATAAGTCTTCATATAAAAGTGGATGAAGTGAGAGATCAAATCTGCAGGGAACATGAAATAGGGATAGTTATTTTGTTAGAGGAAACAGAGAGAAGCTTTTATTTACCCAGACTTCGATGTAACCAGCAATGTAACCAGAGGGATTGGTTGTGCACATGAAAGCACAATATTAATAATTCTACTGTGTCATCAGTGCACATTGGTTTAACACAGCACTGTTGCTTACAATGGAATTTATCACTTCAGGAAAAAAAGATCAGGTGTCATATTTATCTTGTACATGCTCTCCCCTGGCCTTAAATAGAGCTACTAAAACCCATACAGTATACAAAAGGGGTAGCATATGTGAATTTAATTTCTGCTACCTAAAAGAAACTTAAGAAGAGTTTCCTAAAGCAATGTCAGGAACAAGAACAGGCAAAGAACTTCAGCGAACAGCAACAAAATGGATTCTGCCTCTATTTTCTGTTCCCATTTCATTAAGTCAGAATTGTTTAGGGCTTTGCAGTATGATTGATGGATACTGACTGGCAGAAGCAGCAGCAAATTTACCAGTCCTTGCAGTAGCATTTTACTTCATGAGGAGAAATTAAGGGTCTACTACTACTGTAATGTGGGATGAGTGATTCCAGACCATTTTGAAATAACTCCCATTTTACTAAAAAATCAAAGCATAACAATGAGAAGTATTTTGACACTTGAAAAATGTATGTGTTTATTTAGTCACAGTCATTATGCTGTTCTGCGTATCCAGTTTCTTCTTCTGTTTTCTGTTCTTCACCCATGGACTCTGGATCAGCCCAAAAGGATTAAAAGAGAGAATCCAGCTGACTGTGATGGGTTATTGCAGATATATTCCTTCTCTAATTCTGCTATGACTGAAGTACCTTAAAAACACTTGGAGAAATGTGATCTTTTTGTGTTGTTTTTTGCTGTGGGTTACAAGCTCCCTAACCTTGACTATGTGTGTAACACATGTTTAGGGAAAACAGTTTCCAGATGTTCCTTACAGAGTTTCACTTAGGCTGAAACCAAAAACACTGCCCAAGGAAGTCCAAAGCCATGAGGTTATTTTTGCAGTACCGTATCATTGGCTATTTTCTCTTGTGGATTTCTTAGGCTCTTTTTGCTTGAGCATGGGTCACTGTCTTGCATTCTGCTAATACACACACACACAAAAACTTCAGCAGTTATTGGGCATTTTATCTACAGAGTTTTCCTCAGCACTGTCTTTCATTCTGCCTGTGGCTAAAATACAGGTTCTTATGAGCCCTCCCCTTGCCCAGATTCCCATACCACCTATCCTGTTGCTTCAGCTTCTGTTATCCAAAATAATCTTTCCATCACTTGCCATAAATTACATACTGGAGGTGCTCTGATATGGGAATGCTGGAAGAACCTTTTAATTACCAAATACACATCCTGCTGCTGGATGAGGGCTCTTGTTATGGAGCTCACAGTGGTTTTCAGGTGCGAGAGCCGCAGTGTGGTAAGTAGTGGTATGAGGGATGGGAAGCAAGTCTTTTCATTTTATTTTATCTTTATCTTGGTTTGTAGCCAATTAGGTATTGATTTTACCCAAAACAGAATGAGAAAGCACTGAGGGTGGTTTGATTTGTGACTGTGTTTTGGTAGCAGTTTGATTTTATGTGTAAATAATGCAACAACAGAACCAATTGGGTTGAAAAATCAGAATTCCTGTTGTGAGAAAAATTTTAATACTTCTATGATTTCTTTTTTATCTGGAGCAAACCAAAAGAAATTATCAAAAAAATTCCAGACAAAACCTGAAAATTTCTGAAAATTTTCTCCTAATTTATATACAGTAAAGGAATTTAAGAAGTCACTGTAGAAGTGGTGTTCTTTTTTTCAGTTCAGATTCTGAAGATAACAATAATCAAGAGAGTTAATCACTGCAAGCAAGACGACAGAAACAAGAAAAAATTCCTAATGCACTGAAGTGCTGGTCCTCTACTAACATTCAGTGAACTACTAAGAAATTGTTTCCTAGAGGAAATACACAGTCCTAAGCATGACTACCAAAGGGGTTATAATTTGAATATTTTTTAATTTCATCATTTCAGAAAGTAAGAGTTAATACAAATAAAAATAGAAGAGGAAGGCATTATGAAGCCAATGAATCATTCACTGGACCGTTACCTTTGCCACCACACACCCATGCCACAAGAGTGGCCCACTGCCTCCAAACCAAGGGAATGAAATTAATGAAAGATAGGACCTTTGCAGGACTGTTTTTGCTGTGACTACACATTAGTGATGGCAACTGGGCATATTCTTTGTCACAGGCATTTTCATAGCACCAAGAGCACTGACTACTTTTGAGCATGAGATTATGTACAGCAAACAGTAGTACTACAGATGTTTTCAGTTGTGTCTAGATTTGTCATCAGAAGCCTGGAACAGGATAGAATTGAATAGTTCCAGTTGGAAGGGACCTACAATGGTCATCTTGTCCAACTGCCTGAACAATTCAGGACTGCCCAGAAATTAAAGCATGTTGTTAAGGGCATTGCCCAAATGCCTCTTAAACACTTTGGTTTGGGGCACCAACCACCTCTCCAGGAAGCCTGCTGCAGTGTTTGACCACCCTCTCGGTAAAGAAATGCTTCCTAATCTCCAATCTGATCCTCCCCTCATGCAGCTTTAAACTATTCCACATGTCCTGTCACTGAATACCAGGAAGAAGAGATCAGCAAAGATGAAGAGCCTAGGTCACTGGAGGAAATTAAAAGAAGTAAACTAGTTCAACCTGGCAATATGGAGACAGAAGGTGATCTGTTTATGGCGTCCAAGTATGAAGAGAAGACAACTACTAAAGAAGGAGAGCTTTTTGAGTAAATCAGGAATAAAGGTTCATAAACTGTCTACAAATAAATTCAGTTAGTAAGCAGTTACTATACTAAACATCAGAGGAACAAAGCTCTGCAACAGCTTGTACTTCAAAAAACAAGGAACCTCAAATTTGTTTTCATTTGGACACTGTCAAATTTCTGAATTGCATTAAATTATGAAGTTTATAATGAAAAGGGATTACGTGAATTACAGACCCAATATAGTTCTATGTTATATTTCACATGCTGTGGAACCATTATTTCCTTCAGTACAGAAGCTTTTTTGTCCTGAAGGGAGAAGGTCATCATGATTAAATCACAAAATAAAGTTCTACAGATTTGAATTTGTCTTGCCATGCAAGTTCATGAGGTTTTGAGCAGTAATGTAAGCTTTGATCCTCAAATTTCCCCTGCTGTAAAACTAGGATGATGATAATTATCTGCTTTACAAGGATACTGAGGATTAAATCAATTAACAATATTTGTTTAGAGATTTAGGAAATCTCATTTTGTTTTTCTTTCCATCCACCTAATCTGAAATAATTATTGCTTGAATTGTCAGCTGGATACATGACTGCAAAGATATACCTGGTAGACACAGTAAAACTCTGAGAAGTACTGTCAACTGACACAAACGTACCAAAATGTCCTGCTCTGGATAAAATTTTAGTATTATGCCACTGCCACATCACTAGAGGTTATTCAGTGATTGAACAGCAGAGGAAAATGAGACGTTCTATTACCTCCAAGGTTACACTTACTTTTATAAATCTTTTTCTTATGTTGAATTTGATTGTCCTCATAAAGCAACTAAGTTCTTTGTTTACATAATTTTGGCATTGCATTAGAGATTCTAGTTTCTTCAGCTGACCTATGCCTGTATTCAGCTTTGAAATGGCAAGTTGCAGCAAAACAGAATTAAACTGGGGAAGACTGAGGCTAAATTAATGCCTGAGATTAGCCAGACCAAGGTGTGGGCTAAAATTCAGTCTGATTCCTGACCTGGCATTGCAGCTGAGATCACTGAAACAGAAGGTCCCATAACATCTGTTCATTGTGGCTTGGTAACATTATTTGAAGAGCAGCACAAGTTCAGTTTAGCTATAGAACTTCCTGATGCAAATGGTGGNATCTAGCTATAGATCCTGTACACCTTTATAGGACTTTTAACTGTCCACACCAAACTTTGAAATCAGTTCAGAAAAAGATACCAAAATGCCAAATAATTACAGTCCACTTCTAGAGGACACTGAAGTAGTGGCAAGCGAGAAACAGCATAGTCGTTAATACCTTGTCCTTTTTTTCCTGCATTTCTCTTAGCACTGACTGAGCTCTTGACCACCCAGACTCTCCTTTGAGGACAGATGTACATGTGAAGACAGCAAAGAAATACTGCTTTGGCTGAGCTTCTGCTGGTGTACACTTGCAACAGCAAACAGGGGCTTTGTTTATAAGAATCCTAACACTTTTTTTTAGCTGTGAATATACCATATTCCTTGCTTCTATAGTAATCTCTGGATAGTGGAAACCTCCATTTAGCTCTCAGTCTACCCTGCAGGTTTAATGTTACAGGTAGAAGTGTATGAAAAGTGCCTGATTGTAAATATGGTCCTGCAGATCCCAGCACAACTATAGGCTGATCATGATAGGCAAATGCAAACAATTTGACTGAAGCTGTTTTCACTGTACTGGAGAAAAGCTGAGATGTGTAACCCTACCAATTCTTTGAATCTTTAGAAAGTTTGTTGTTTTATTGCTGTTTGAATAGTGACAATTATTTTAGAGGTCAAATATTTTCCTACAGATATTTCCCTGCTAGCCCTCAAACAAGTTGCAGTGTTTATCTCCTGTCATTCAGTCACTGCAGTTAACTCTGATTTCCCCATCTCTGCTAGGCTAAGTGTGACTATGACCCTTTCTGTTGGCCAGCATCAGCTGCAAGGTTGTCAGGAAACAGTTGAGGCAATAGTCTTTTCTAAGCTAATCTCAATGAAAATGCACTAGGGTGGATGTGACCTCTTAAGCTGAGATTCAACTCTATTTTTGTTTTGAAAGTTGACTCATCCAAACAGATGAAAACGTTTACCTGCATCATGCCTAGCAGCTTACTGTAAATTACACTGATCACTTAAACCTCTGAAGAAATAGGTTAGTCATCCAGGTTTACAGAACATATGTAAGAGACAAGACCTAATAAGTGTGTTATATGACAAGATTACTTTCTATATCACAGAATGATAGAATGGTTTGTGTTCAAAGGGACCTTTAAAGATCACCTAGTCCAACCCCCCTGCCATGGGCAAGGATACCTTCCACTATATCAGGTCAAAGGCTGTTCAACCTGGCATTGAACAATTCCAACGGCAGGGCATCCACAACTTCTCTGGGCAACCTGTTCCAGTGTGTCACCACCCTCATAATAAAGTTTATTCCTTACATCCAGTATAAATCTACCTTCTTTCAGTTTAAAACCATTGTCCTTTGTCCTGTCCCTACAGGCCCTTGGTAAATAGTCTCTATCCGTTGTTCTTAAAAGCTCCCTTTATATATTGAAAGGCCACAGTAAGGTGTCCCTGGAGCCTTCTCTTCTCCAGGCTGAACACCAATGGTCTCAGCCTTTCTTCAGTGGAGGTGTCTTCCAGACCTCTGACCATTCTTGTGGTCCTCTTCTGGACCCATTCTAACAGGTCCATGTCTTTCTTGTACTGGGGGCCCCAGAGCTGGATTCAGTACACCAAGTAGGGTCTCACAAGATTGGAGTAGAGGGAGAGATTCACCTCTGTGAACCTGCTGGCCATGCTTTGTTTTATGCAGCCCAAGATACAGGTGGCTTTCTGGGTTGCAAGCACACATTGCTAGCTCATGTCCAGATTTTCATCCACCAGCATGCCTGAGTCCTTCTCCTCAGGGCTGCTCTCAATCCTTTCATCCCCCAGTCTGAACTGATACTGGTGATTGCTCTGACCCAGGTGCAGGACCTTGCACTTGGCCTTGTTGAACTTCATAACATTCTCACAGGCCCACTCCTGAAGCCTGTCAAGGTCCCTCTAAGTGTCATCCCTTCCCTCAAGCATATCAATGGCACCACTGAGTCTGGTCTCATCTGAGGGTGCACTCAATCCTCCTCCATCTTTGATGAAGATATCAAATAGCATTGGTCCCAGTGTGGGCCCTTGAGGGATCCTCCCTCTCTCTTTCTGCGCTACTTGTCACTTCAAATTTGACCTTAGGTTCACTCTCTTAGGAGTATCCTCTGTTCTGCTTCTTTCAGAAATGCCTGTTTTCTTTTGCAGGGTGGGTATGGACTACAAAAGGTTCCCATTGTCTTTGCTAAAAACCGTACTCATTTCATTTTCACCTAGGTGTTCTAACTCATTCATTTCCTTTGTTTAATATGGAGGTCTCTGCCTACTTCTGTGAAGTCCCCTGTTTCCCCAGTGATATGAAAAGAGCAATATAGGAAGAGACATCGGCATATTAGATGCTGTTTAAAGTCATATGTGAAGTATGCCCTTCACCTTCTGTGTCTTCCAAAAAGGAAGATCTTTTAACTGGATGTCATTTCCATTACTGCATTCCCTAGCCATAAGTTTCAAGTTATTATATAGTCCAAAATACATGTGCTTATCCTGTGTTTTTGCTCATTCATATGTATTAGTTTCCAATTTTCTTTAATATTTTGCTTGCATGAGAAGTGGCCTGGCTGCCTGCTTCCTACTTTTTCCCTATGTCTAAAGAAGCCAGTCCTAAATCCTCCTGTGATGTTGAAGCCCTTCCAGCCCCTAGGGAGCATCTACACAGCAGGCAGGACAAGGCTGAGCTCATGTCAACATACTAAGCCAGGTTGTAACACAGATGTAGCCTGGGGCAGCATGAGGGCTGGCTGGGCCTGCTTGGAACCCTAGGTAAATGCCCAGGTTATTTGCCTGAACTATTCTTTTTGTCGTGAGCTGCAAGATAAAATTGTAAAGTCATTTTGAACTCACTGTGTGAAATGCAGTTCTACCTTATGACAGCTGCGAAGGTGCCCTTGAGACCTTTCTTCTCTTTGCCCCTCAACTTTAAAAAGTCACAACACTGCATGTTGGGAGAGAAATAAAGTCAAAACACTTCTGAACTGTACTATAGTATTGTACTTAGTATAGAGCATTCGGCACTAAGGGATCATTTTGACTTTGCCCATTGTCAACTTAAGAGCTCGGGTGTGCAATTCTATTTGGACAAAAAAAATCTTGCCGTTTCAAGATGACTGAGAAGATAATGCAGCATCACTTCTTTATGTGAAAAGCCAGCAACAAATGCCCA
>VZTO01025943.1:629-26358 GCA_013400615.1 Syrrhaptes paradoxus
GTCTGGTGTGGGATGTGCTGCTCTCCAATTTACATGCAACAGGAGGAGTCCAACGAGGAACAAAGGTTATTCCTTCTTCCTCCAGCTGCTTCAGGTAGTATTCTATTATTTCTTTTCCCTTCAAAAAGGAAAACTTATTTCAGCTACTAAAACCACCCATTTAGAAACAGAAAGGATTGAGCTGGAAACCCATTAAGTGGCCAGACCTCTCTAAAGATTCCACTTTAAATACAGATCTACACACACACACGCTGCCCCAAGGTCAAGAGCAAGGAGCCCAGCTTTTTGAGCAGAACAGCCTGTTACTTAGCAGCAGCTACTTTGTCTTTTGGTAACTTCAAGCCAGGCACCTCCTTCACGACTGCAAGCTCACCTTTTTAATATTGCTGGTGTACTGCTTCATGGCAATCTTTTCCACTGTGCTTTCAAAACCAAAAAAAGATTTTATATCCAGACTTGCTGACTGTTCAAAACAGGTCCAGTCTTCATTGTCAGGATGAACCTATAAGTTAAAAGAAGGTCATACTATTTAGCTACCCATTTAGTGGTTTTTTTCCCCCTCACAGTATTTGAAATGACTGTTTCTTGTTTTACAGGTTCACAGTCAAAAACATTCAAGCAGAATTTGCAGGTTAGACTGATAGACCAAGGCCAGGTAGCTCGAAGACCACAGCAAGTCCAGTGTAAGCATTTCCAAACACTGCAGTCTAGACATGTTTGCAACAGACAGTGCAATAGATCCTTCCCTTGTTGACCTATGAAGTACCTCGGCATTTTGTAGACTGAAAACTATTTTATTTTGTTCACCTACAATAATGCTACAGAATTACAGAAAGAAGCATCAGCTTCTCATTTGGTGACAGCTGAATAAGCTAACTTAGAGCACTCCCACCTTTCTTCTTAGCTTACATCTCAGTTTGCTAAGAGACGACCTTGAAAAAAGATGTTGCTGCTCTGAAGGAAAGCTCTTTCTCTTCAGCTGAAAGATTTGTCCAAAGGAATTTCCAGGCTGGGCTCTGAATTCATGGTTCTACAGGCATCACAGAAGGCTGGATTTCTGAACATGCAATTGTCCTGATACCCTAATGTTCCCTCCCCCTCACAACATGCTAGAATTGGCTGGGAACAGCATCAACACTACAACAAGACAACCACAGAAAAAACCCGTTTCCTTTCCTTTGCTTCTTCTGCACTAGGGAATGGGGGGTACAAGAATAGCTTCTACAGATTAAATAAGCACAAATAATAATAGTAACACATAAGAATCTTCTTTTTCTTTCATAAATTTAATTATAAAATAACTTTAAGAAAGAACTTTTAAAAATTATTTATTCTTGAATTAAAACTCTGGGTTTGTATTTACTTACTAATTTATTGATTGAGTAGAGCAAGGGCAACAAGGAGAAGTGTTGTGTTTTGCACATATTTATCACATGCACTTTTCTGTACAGCACTTCCCTGTTTAAACAGAGCTTTCACAGAAATACTGCAGCAGGAAAAGTGTTTTTTTAATATGCCTTGTAAATAATTGCAGAAGTAATAATAAAAAAATCAGATAGTAGTGTCCAGTGGGTTTGACATCCAGTGACTTTTCACCATGGTTCTGTACACAGCAGAAAATGTTATCACCTGCACATGCTACAATACAAATAAATCAGTCACATTTGCTAGCTTTGATTTGACCTTTATCGCCAATTTGAAGTTTTACTGGTATACATACGTGCTTTATAAGCCTACGAGTATTGGCTAAACCATTCAGAATAAAACGTGACCAGAGCATAGCAGTAAGCATGCCACCAGTCTCCTTTGCATCAGAAAATGTCTGCACTGAAGACTAAAGAACAATGGAAAGAATTAGGTTAAAACACAGCTGACTTGATGAACATTCATCTGAGCTGAGCAGAAGGCAAATAAGCTTCGCTGAACTTGCCTTTAACAGTTCTGTCAGGGTATCATCAGCTTCATTGAGCCCCACGCTGCTATTACAGACCACAAACTTGCCTAAACAGAGCTGTCAAACACAGCAAATTATGTTGTGCTCGCTCTACTCTCTGAAAAGATGCTCAAGCAAGAGGGTGCCAAACTTGTTTCACTTCTTCAAGCAAGTGTGTTAACATTTAACACCAACAACAATTATCACTCATGGTGGTGTGTTGGTTATTTTTTCTTGCAAAGCAGAAGCCAAGAACAACCCAAATTCTGTTTATGAGTTCTGGAATCTAAACACTGACTTAACTCCATCTGTAGCACCACCAAGAGCCTGTTACTCACTGTGTAAGAGCAGTGTTCATTAATAATGACTCTATTAGAGAAGGTTTCATTGTAGGCTTCTATATGCAAAGTCCTTTCTCGTCTGTTCAAAGAATTCTTCTGAACAAAGTACACATAATCCACTCCTGCAATCTGAGGAAGATGATAGATTCCGTTAAGATACAATATTCACATGAAAGGATATCAAAAGGTAAAGCAGGCACTTCAAACCTAATCACCTTTTTCAATAGCCGTGGTGCATCTATATCCAGCTTACAGCGCCGTTCAATCACATGGATAGCTTCATCCTCACTCTTGTATTCATTTACAGTGTCACTGGCAACAAACATAGGGATGAGAGGACACGTAGGAAACCTTCTTTCATATGCCTATACAAATGGAACCAGAAAAAAACAAATTATCACAAGTTATTCCTGAGGGTGTGCACAGGGTTCCTTCATAGACATCACCAGCATTTGGAGACTTAATGCCCTTCATACCTTGGGGAGAAGGGATTGAGCCTTCCTGGAGTCCACATTATGCATAAAAAAAGGTAACAGTGCATTCCAAACAATCCATTTATTAAAACCTTCCTAACATAGCCCTTTCCAGGTAAAACAATTTTTAAAACACCACACAAAATACCCCATTTATCCCCTCCCTCCAAAAAGGAAATTGTTCTTATGTACAATGACAATCCTCTTGACAGCAATAACAGGAAAATAAGACCCTCTAGTTCTAAAATACCACAAGGCAAAACAGTTATGTGTTGGATTAAAAAAACCCCACATGCTAGTTATCCGTGTTTCACCAAGCTGTCTAGAGGGTTTTCCATATAGCTCCCAAAGGTCTAATAAAAACATTTCAAAGCCTGTTTCTTAAGCTAATAGAGCTCTCAAACTTCCTGTGCACAGAGTATTCATAATGATTTCACCACACAGTTTATCAGCTTACAGTTCTGTCCAACAGCATACAGTGAGGCTTTCCAACACTATGAGGTCATTGCATACTTTTGAAAATTTAAACTTTTTGCAATAATGCAGAGCTAGCAATAGCTTTGATTGTGGTTAAAGAATATAGTCATGTAAATAAGTTCATCTCTTAAATACTTGACACACACAGGGAAGATGGTATTAAATCAGAGACACCTGGAAATGACAGTTAAGAATCTGGGATCAGTAAAACAGGTAAGAGAAAAATGGGAGTTATCCTCATTAGTAAGCTTGCTGAATTTTAGTTTTAGAACCACCATGGATAAAGAACACAACAACTGGTTTTGTTTCCTTTTCTTTGCTAGTCACTAGTGTACCTCCACATCTCTTCAGCTTTTTTTTTTTTTTGGCAGTAAACTAACTAATTCTTTAGCCTTCCTTCCAAATTCTGANTGGATTGCAGCACAGGAACAGGACCAGTAGGGAAAGGGTGTGGAAGAAAATAAGCAGCAGCTGGAGAAAGTATGCAATGGTGGCACTGGCAGAGAAAAAGGTCTCTTAATTCTCCCTTTATAAGAATAAAAATGCTTAGTATGAATGCAGTGTTACTATGGTGACAGTGGTGCAACACACTTAAACAGTGTCAGCTTTTTTCCCCCCATGCATCTTTTAAAACCATTTTTGCAGCATGATTGTCCCGAGTTCATAAAGCTCTGTAACATACCAGAAGTACAACCCAAGAGGGAATACACATGCTCCTTTTTTCAAACTTTTCATCTGTGCACAGCTGGTTTTGTTTAAATTAAGAATAGAAATAATTTCTGTGTTCAGAGATGTGTGCACAATAGAAGCGACAGAGCATTAGTGTTGGAACACAATAGCAAGCAGTGAGAAGAACCTTCACAGCTCCAAGAGAAAGGGAGGATGGGTCCTATTAGTATGGTACAATTAGTTTTTATTTCTTTTATGAGACTCTTGTTGTTCTGGGCAGAAAGCTGTATATTTTACAGTCGTTCAAGAGTACCTCAGCCCTCTCACTGAACAAGTCTCATTCTTTCTAAATTAATCCCTATTTTAACTATATTGACTGTGGTTAAGTGTTGGCTTATTCAGTAAAACAAAAGATTTCCAGAAGAAGCAGAACTGAGAAATACTTCTGGTTTTCAGACTGTTTCATTTTATATTTTTATTTTATATTACAACACTTATTTTATAGACAGGAGTGACTCGGAAGTAGGTATTTAACATTTTTCTCAACAGTTTAAAAGTACTTTTACTGCTGGATCATAATGAATTTTCCCCATTTGAGTAGCCTCCTCTATGCCAAGCCTTTGCAAGTCTCCTTGTACTGATGCATTTCTCATCTTAGTCCTCAAAACGCTTCCCATTTGCCCTGTGAACGCTTGTAATTTACAGCATTAGCTGCCCATAAGTGTTTATTGAACGGTAAGCAAAAAAATGTTCAAGAAGAATTTGTTGTTCTGAATGGGAAGACTGAATTGAATGTGTTCAGTTTGAACGAGAACAAAATAATTATCTGCCAAAAGTTGGCAAGCTCAACGCTTACAGCAACAAAGTACTCAAAGGTTTCAAAGAGATTAATGGCAACACAGGATTCTTTCTTCCCTAAATAACATGCACGCAGAGTACTGAAAACTGTTCGCAGTCAGTTTTATTGGGCTCCTAAATTAGGCTGGTTTTATTTCTTCATGTACCACTGCCGCTATGTTCTTGTAAGGCATCATTTTGCAGCACAGCCTTTTTTAAAGGAAAAGTTATTACAGCAAACCATAGCCACATCAAAATACTTGATCCGATTTAAGCATAGCTGCCTCTTCCACATGTGGCAAACAGTTCTCTTTCACACTGCAGAGTAGGCAGGAAAAAGCTGCTAAAGACTACAAGACTCTGAAAGATCTCACTCCACCACGGATCAACACAGCACAGGAAGAAAACCCATAATTTGTAGTACAATGCAGTAAGAGACACATGAGTCAAAGCAGCACAAGCATCGCCAAGACTGGAGCTATTGAAAGACCATGAGAAGATTAAAGAAAGATCAAATACTGCTTTTTCTTTTCTAATAATAGAATTGAATGGATTTTTCTACGTGATTGGGGTGTTTTGAACCAGAAATTTTGTCTCAAGTCCAGCTTTGCAGACAGGAAATAACTGAGCTGCATTATCCAATACTCCTGTAGCAGTCTGATAAAGCAGAGTACTTTATAAAAGGCTACACTTTTTTCCTGAATTATGGGTCTCTCTTTACAAAAAAAAAAAAATTGTTAGATATGACACACCTTTCTCTCTGGATTTCAACTGTACTATACAGATATAATCACAAAAGACAATTAGTTCCTCAAAAGCAAAGCAGCTGCAGTAATCCTGATGGACTCAATGCAAGAGTGAAACTCTACTGCTGTAGGACTAAATGCATCTGAGCAGGATGTTGCAAGGACATCACTTTACCATGTTCTCCCATCACACTTAAAAAATACAGTGTGTGGAAATTCCGATATGTAACACAAGTAAAAAGTGCAGGCATGCTCATCCTTAAAACCTCTGCAATTGGTGTTGGCCCAACACAAAAAGTGACTACGCCTTTTTGGTCAAGGGAGATAGGCACGTACAGACCTTTCAAAAAAAAATGACTTTCAGCCTGCATTTCTGTTGTTCCCTTATAATGTACTTTCACAATTTCCCACCAGCCTCTGGAACATTTATGTATTCTGATATATTAGAAGCTGGCATTGTACAACAAGACAAACAGTATGGGGAAGCAGCTTGAACTTCAAAATTAATGGGCTCATTATATAAACCCTTACTTTCTTAATGCACATTCACAATAAGAACACTGACAAGCATAATTTCAACCAAAATAACACTGCATTAAAGCTTCTTTTCCAACTGCTTCCCTTAGCAACTCATGTTAGAGTAGAGTCAAAATAACAGGATTTATTTTACTTTTATCTTTGCTAGTATTTCAGCTGTGTTTAAAGACATGACAGCAATTCAAAAGAGAGTATTTTAAATCCATTGCAGTCATTTTTCATACCCAAGGGAATTATACTTGCTGCTGCTGCCCTTAGATTTTGGGATTCTAATATCAGCAACAACAGGATCCTTTCAAAATAGCACCTTTAGAACATGATTTAGGTATGACCCCAACCCAATTTTCAGTATGACCAAAGACTGTTCTGGCTTTTTGCTTCACAAACCATGCCTAGGGCTAATAAAATACCTTGAAAACAGGCATGTGCTCAGTCCTCAGTGGAGAAAGTCTGTCATTTATGCAAATAAGTTACTCAGCTTCTCTGGCCAGATTAATATATTCCCAGTCTCCTGCCTCACAGGATAGGGATTGTTCAATGTTTCCATTAGATGACTCAAAACTAATTTCTATGCTTACAATAAAAAAGGTCTGACAAAACTTCCAAGCCACCTTACACTGCACTGTAATTCTTATGGTAGCTGAATCCTCCAAACAGAACTTGTAACCTGGTGAGATGAGTAGGAATTTTAGTCACCATTCAGAAAATGAAGTATATTGAGTGCTTTCTTAATAGCTTCATTGCATAAAACAAGCTGTTAAGATGTTTTATTTTTTAGGTGTTTTCTATGTTGAATTTCAGAATTATTCCTGAATGATTCCTAAGCAAGGAACAAGAAAGAAGGGTCACTCAAGCAGGACGCTGCCCTAGCTTGACAGGCTGCCTCCCAGCAGCTTGACCGCTCCTGCCTATCGCTACACCCCCTTCCTCCCCTGCATTAGAGCACTGCAGATCAATAGGAAAAACATTCACTCACAGGAGGCCAACCAAGAGGTTTCAAATGCAGCTGCCAAGAATTTGAAAAGAAGTAATTCTGGATTAACTCTCATAAATCAGCAAATACCTTCTCATCCCCCATATGCTGCTGTTCATAGCTTTTTACCATTCTCTTTATGATACATGAGCACATTTAAAAATCATTACAGCTCTACAAAGAAGCAGGTATCTCAGTGCCAGTGCATCTTAGGGATGTTAGTTCATGTGTTAGTAATGAGCTCGGGGGCGTGTGTGCAGAAGAAAGCAGAGGGTTAGTGCGCATACACCTCAAAAAGCTCTAGAAATATATATATTTTTTTAAGGCAGAATTCCCAGGCCCTGGGAAGGGGCAAGCGAACTGCACTGCAGCTTGGGAAACAAACATCTTTAATATACACGTAGTCTGCTCTTTGGAAAGGAACATTTCTGTGAAGCCAGTCCTCTAAAATGATTCCTACACTGCTGCAAGCCAAACCCTGCCACCATGCAAGCAGCACAGCTAAACTTCACTTTTTTGCGGTCAACTTCCCCATCAGCATGGCTCTCCACAGCAGCCTTTGTTCGAAGCAGGCTTAAATAGTTTTGGTTTTTTCCTCCAAGGTGTTTTCACTTTGTTAAATGTTCTCATTTACAAAGAAAGGAGTTACTTTCTTAGTGCTGGGAAACAAAGGCTGCTTGGCAGTGACTCAGTACTAAGAACTCTCTGGAAAAGACCAAGAGGATTTGAGTTACACAAGACTGCAAATGAGGCTTATGGGGAACACAGACAACCCACCCAGCGTGAAAGAGGCAGATTCAGCTCTATGAATGGCTGTATATCATCTGAAACACTAAATTTTTCTATATGCACATTTCTGGTCCTTGACAAATGAGGTAGTTTAACCAACCTTATTTTTCACTTGCCTGTAAATCTTGCCCAGTTTATCCCGCCAAGATATGACTAGTCAGACTGTCCAAGTTGCAGGATGATGACCCACTGCAGAACTGTTATTTGTAAGAGTGAATATTAGATGCAAGAGACCTTCCCTACTACTTTTCTTAAGAGTCTAGAGAACACTGACTTGATTTTAAAAGGGAAAAAAATTAGAGTTAAAGCCTTCCATTGCAACTTCTACTAGAAAAGTGTTTTTAAAAAAATCAAATTAGAACTAGAATGCAATATGCTCCTCTAAAACTCTTCCATCAAGACTTACCAATGGCTAACCTGCTGGCTATCACAACAAGATCAAACAAAATGTTTTTATAACATCTTATCACTGAACTGGATTTAAGCAATGAGAGAGTACATCAGGAAATATCCGGTGCGGAAGCCCTTTGTCGGAATTAAAAATTATAATCCTTCACTTGAATGAGAGCTACTTCAAAGATTTTAAGAATCAAGACACATTAGGCAGGCAGCAAGCATCCATTAAAAAGGAAGGTTCTGTGTTCCATCTTGTTTCATTAAAAAAAAGAAACCAAATCCCAATGCCCCATGTTTGAATATACATTCATTTTAATATTTTAATTTTGGAACAGGAAAAACTCTTCCATGCTATGAAGAGCAGAATTTCACTTATGAGAGGAAAATCCAGCCTTTATAAACTGAGCTATACTCGAGAAGGGTGTGAATAGCAGAGAAGAACTGGCAGAACATTCAATCTGACAGCCGCACAGATGGCTCTGAGGGGACAGCTGCATCGTGCGGTGGGACATATTCCGGTGAATCTCTTAAAATGAGAACTGACATTCACCTGGCAAGTGTGAGTAGCCCCTTATCCCAAACTACAAGCAAAAAATTGCATAACTCTTTCTCCCCATCGCATTTCACCACATTGGCAACTGCATCCTGGTCTTATTTCACTTTGTTCCTCTTCTATCCTCTCTCCATCACAGTCCAAAAACATTTTACCCTGTTGTTGCACAAGTCACTCAGGAACAGGCTATACCATCTTCACTCTCCATTCCCTGCTACATGATGCAATTTGGTCTCTTAAGTATTAATGATGACTATTTAGTATATCCAAGATAAAATAACTCTAATATAAGTTACACCAAAAAAATCAATAGGACAAGTCAATATCAATAAGACAAGCATTCTGCTTCATTTTAGAGGCTAAAAATTCTTTTTCACTACACCAGTGTACAAAGTGTTATTGACCTAAGGCTTTCTGATTAAATGACCATTAGCATTGAGTGTAAGCTTGCAGCATTGGGAACAAGCAGTGCCTGCGCTGTTCACCTTCAGCCTACCAATGCAAAGCATTCCCAAATAATTGCCCAAAATGGCCCAAGTGCTTCTACTTTGCAGAAATACATCCCAGCTATAAAGTCCCAAAATGACAGTTAGTCTAAAATTTTCATAAAGGGGCTGTTAAAGTTTTCTATAATTGTGCATCCAATCTTTGAACTACAATGGCTTTTTAGTTTTTGAAGCTTTGTGTTTTTTTAATATAGACCACACAAATACAATTATACAAATTATGAGACAAGTACTAACGAGAATCTGCTCTGCACAGATTCTGTTAATGAATTCTAATTGAAGGCTAATTAATTTCTCAGCAAGAGAAGCAAGCTTGAAAAAAAATCTCAGATGCTCTCCCATGCAGTGAACAGGGCTTTCAGGTAGAGTATCTGGGAAGCAAAGTTGTCAGTGGTTCAAGAACCTACTGCAGCCTGATATTCTTATGATGCTTTATTTATGATACAGCACTGAAGTGGCGCTCAAATTTATAGCCCAGGTCTACACCTCTTATATTCAAAAGATCAAGGGCCCAACTCATTCAAGAGAGACTAACACACTGACTGTATAGACGTTATTGGAGACTGCGCAGGTCTCAAAGTCTCCCCTGCACTTCAAACACCCCCAGGTGTTAAACAACCTAGGCTCCACGCAGCCCATACGACCCTACAAACACTGAAGGTCACTACAGAAAGCCCTCCATTAGCACCACCAGATCTTATGAGAGTATGAAGTGCTATGGTGCCTTGCTCTTTACAGTATCCCTGTCTCTGGAAAAGCATTTGAAGCCAGTCAATTGAGCTTTCACACCTCACCTCTCCTTTTGTGGAACAGGAATGAAATTCCTGAGAAATTCTCCAGGAGCTGAGGGAAATGAAACCAACTGTAAGCTGAGATGACAAGAAAACATTTCTTTCCCTGGAATTCACCAATGCCATTAAATTCTTGCCACTGACAGCTCCTCCATCACTTAAGAGTTCTCCACAGAATAAAAGTTATTTGGTGTACAGAAGAACATAATCCCTACTACTCCTCCTTGTCTTATTTTGATGCTCATACTTGTTTAACGGGGTCCTCTTGATTTAATCAGGTTTCACCGAATAGTATTTCAGACCCTACACTGCCATGACTGACCTACTTATACCCTGCAAACATCCACACAGAAAGAGGGAGGATGAGAAGAGAGATTTATTTCAACACATTTAAATTCACCCCTTAAATACATAGAGCTTTAGGTTTCAATATTTTGTGTGAAGGAGAACAGGACTGTTATGTCCATTTTCACACTTAGCTGTATTAGAAGCCCATAGTACTTTAAAGCTAAGTATCCAGTTATGCTTCTTTCATATTTCAAATATACCCCACTCCTAGATGGTATGAACAGAGTTAATTAAAATCTTTTAAAGTAATCTTGCGGATGTCACCACAGAATAACCGACACGTATTCATTCTACCAAATGGGTTAAGAGCCCTGCTACATGCAAAGCAGGCACAGCAATCTGCTGCTCAAACCCTAGAAACAGCAAGAAAGCTTCTGACCTTCACATCCATTCTGCAAATTCCTGAACCAGCAAGTGTCTGAAAGCAATGAGGACATTGCCCACAGCCACTACAAAATAATCCAGTAAACAGCCTGAACTCAAATTCAATAGCTACTTTGTAATGTTGTATGAAGAGCTTTGATTCAATAAATTAAAAATCGCTATGGAGTCAGGAAGCAGCACAGAAGCTATTTGGTGCTTTAGCTCAAATAAGTTATTCTATTTGAGACCATAAAATTTAGAGACGGGTTTTTTTTTGCTTGCTTCTGGATCACCATCATTCCAAGCAGCACTTACCACCAGTCATCCAAAACATAAAGGCTATGCACAGGGGAAGCAAAACAATCTTTCAGGATAGAGACCCTGTGGCTTTTGACAAGGAACCAAGTTCCAATATAACAGGAAGCACCAACATTTATCTCCATGCAGCTCTGCAGACACAGTCCAGGCTACTTCACACCTATTTAACCTCTTTGAAGTCTTCTGCAGTGTGAAAGGAACAGCTCCATGTTACATTTCAGGCACAACAATAGTTTATACACATGACCAGCCCACAAAAATAATGAAACACCACTGAAACGGTATTAGAAATGAAACTGTACTCTCAACAGTTTGCAGCTAGAGTGCTGCTTTTACAACACATTACACACCCTCCTGGATTTCTGACAGGACCTTTCAAGTGTTAACACTGCTACAAAGCACTTTCAAGTGTATGTAACAGCACTAACACAGAAATACTGGTATTTCTGTTCATCTCTAACTCAGGCAGCATTTCCATGGTTACCGTGTTGATCACTATTGGCTTTAAGTACATTCCAAATATAGAGCAAATGCATAGCTTGGCACTGGAACAGCCCAAATAACTACCCTGCAGGCTAGTTCTTGTAAACTAGCTTTGAGTCCCTGGGAGGTGTAACATGCTCACAAATAAGCTATAGTGCCACCTGAAAACTTGGCAAGCATACTGTTCATTGTATAACCCAGGTCATCAGTGGAAACAGTCCCTGAAACCGGACAGATCTGCCAGCAATCTCATCACAGCAGCCGCACCATATTCCAAAACTTGAGGACTCGTCTGAAAAATAGGTTCATCTTGCTTGTGCTTAAATTTATTTCCTTTGAGGACATATAGCATGAAGAGACCTGAAATCAAAATATCCTCACTGCACAAAACATCGCCCCAAAGCACAAGCCCTTTGGGATATTATCCCAGCTGTCAATCACAGGATACTGTTTGCAACACATACACCTTTAGGTAGCTGTCGCAGAGAATGTTTTGGGGAAATTCATGCTAAGTATGCATTGACTAGACTGGATAATGTATATTATTACCACTTTCATTAACAGCATTTAGAACTAATTATCTTCTACTGCTGTTAAGTTATGGAAGACATCAAACCCAAGCTCAAGAGGATAGTAACAATTTCAGGAAAAAAAAAATCCCCTTTTCCTTGTAGTGATTTAAAAGATTTCCACACATTTCAGAGTTTTAGTTTACATTCTCTGTGAAGTATATGTGAACCAAGGAAGTTTTGTTTTTCTACAAACCAGAAATCAAAAGGATTTCAGACAGGTTAGTGAAAGGATGCTTCATTTAGATAGCACCTACAACTGAGTATCAGTAAAATTCTAAGCTTAGCCAAGGAAATACTTTATAATATATATTCATAAAGTATTCTTGACAAATGTGAGTTATACTAAAAAAAGCAAAGCATATTTATTTAAGACTACCCAAACCAAAATCAAGGTAGGGGACAGAAGAAAAGGCAAAAAAGCAGGAGCAAGGAGTTACTGTGGGACAGGAAATTCTGCAGAAAACTTCCTCTGTATTGGAACACAGATGGGCAGGCTAGAGCCAGCGAATCTCAGCTTCAGCGCCCAGTGTTTTCAAGCATAAATAAAGTTACTTTAATATTTTAATATTTCATTAAAATAATTTAGACCTTATAAATAAAGCAAGAGACTGAAACCAGGCTATGAAGCAATCTTCCAGATAAGTGGAATTTTACTGGTAACTCACTGTTGACTTATGCAACTGTGGTAACCAGCTTACCAGACCAAGCAAAGAGCCTCTGCTTTACTGCACAGGAAGAAATACCCAGACACAGAAACCTCAATTCTCATGAGGGATGTGACCAGTCAAGCCATCCATGTAGGCTCTTTCTATACAGATCACTACTTTATCCCCCTCAGTGTACCTGCATGGCTTCCTGCATGGCTACTAACCATTAGCTGGGCATTTTCATTTCAGTGAAGTGGTCACAGAGAAGCTTTACCAGCACAATTACAGTGGCCTGATTGTTGCATACAGCTGCCATGTAATGGAACTGGAAGGGATCTGGCTCTTAACCACCTAAAAACCAGTTTGCTACATGCAGAGACATAACCTTCTTCCAGATAAACAGTAAACTCTTCAATGATTTAATTTTATTCAAACTTTTGGTGGTAAAAGGTATACTGAGTCAGCAGGCAAAACAGTTTGGGGAGAAAGAATCTGGCCTGAAGACAAGGGCTAACATTCCATCTCTTATCTGCAAAAGATCATCTTTAATAACCACAGGCATGCCTCGACAGTACTTTAATTGGAAGAGTGGTTTCTTTAAAACAGATACAAGTCATTTGTGGTTTGCTCAAATAAATTTGCACAGCTGGAACCGTGTAATACTTGATTCTTGTATGGGAGCCTAAATGTCCATCTTCAGAGAGCAAATGAATGACCAAGGTAGGATTTGAGGAAAAAGTGGATAGCCAGTGTAAGAGTTTATGAGTTACTCCCAGACACTCACAAGAGCTTCATTATTTCTCTTCCTCCCTTCAAGAAGTCCAGAGAGCCCAGAAGAGCCCAAAGCATAGTGGTACTCCACTAAAGAGTGAACGAGGCTAACTTCAGCTGCAGCCTCTGCACAATCTTGAGACATCAATCTCTAAAACACGAACCCAGAATAGAGAATTAGGGCAAGAACCACACCTTCCTCAAGAAAAAAACAGATTAAAGACAGAAACCCAAACATGCTGCATGTAGATAAAATAATTTTAATCTTCCTTTCCTTTGGAGTAAGCTGGGAAAGCCTGATTACTCAGGTTAGGCTGTCCTGTGACTGGAAGACCAATATCAAACTGCTGTTTAGAAAAAAAAAACCCCACACAAAACACCCAACAACTGAAATTACTTAGTCTAGGTTGAACGTGGAACATCAAGGACAGACTTTATAGCCATTCTATACAAGTTGCTAAAAGCTTATAGCTATAAGCTATATAAGTTGTTATATAAGTTGCATATAAGCCATGCTGTAAATTGCTCTTCAGTATACACAGACTTTAGCTGATGCAGTAAAGGCAACAGCAATATCAGATTGACTTGCAGTTTCCCTTCAACTTGTTCATATTAAATGCACGTGCAAAACTATTCTACAGAGACAATGAGTGTTCACTCTGCCCATGTTCTAAGCAATGGAAATCAGTTCTGGCCCAGAAGCCACGTAGCTCTGAGCACAACACTCTGTTTGACAGAATGTGCCCTGCAATTAGAGTCAACATCAGTAGCTTCTAGGATAGGAAACTTAGCTTTTGACCCCAATTGCACAGGACATGACTGCTTTGGCTCAAGGTTAAAGTACTACGGAGAAGAGGCTGACCTTCAAAAGAGCATCACAGTACGGGCTGGCAACAGGCCAGTGAAAGCTTAAATGCCTGGAGACCAACGTGATTACTGGGGAATGTGAGCTATTCTCAAGCGCTTCCTATTTCTCTGGCAACAATAGTGATATATAAAACTTTACACAACACAAGAACATACCATTCTTTGAAATTTTAAGATACACACATCAAAATAACTGTAAACCATTCCTTGTAAATAACCATTACTCATCCTATAGCAGCTGAACAATGACAACTATGTTCTGCATTGTTACCTGTCATCTCACAAATGCACAGGGTACTGTCACACTGAAAGCAGAATTTGGTACTTAGCTTCCCCATTCCCTTCCAGTTAACAAAATTGCATGTCTGGTTCCTCTGCAGCCAGTTTTACTTTAAAATTCAACTGCAATCCCACTGAGAATCTATTTTTGGAACACTTAAATATTTCTTACTGCTCTTTTGCTTCATGCTTAAGTCTCACTTTTATGAGTCCTACAACTGGTATTCATTACTTTTTTGGTCTTACAATCACAGGCATTTTCAATAAGCAGGTCTGTTAAAACACTTTTAACATCTGGAATATGTTAGGGTATTTTAAATAAAATTATTACTGTGAGACAATCCTGATTTATGAGTGGGGGAGGAAAGGATGACTACAGCATTGCTATAGTATAGGCTCAGAATTCCTCTTTAAACCACTGTCTGAAGGGCTAAAGACTTGTATCACCACAAAGAACAGTCTCCTTATCTCCATCCAGATCAACCCCCCAACCGCATGAAGGTCCAGTGAAACAGGTTTGACTTCATCATCTCTGACAGCACCCACCAGGTTTTCATTTGAGCCAGAGGCAACTGGCCTCTAAGCCCTGCAAGTGATTTCACTCTACCAAGAGTACAACCAGCACAGTAAAGAAAGCTTTGCCAAAAGGGCAGAATTCAAGAAAAGCAGCATGGCTCAACTGTAAAGGTCTCAGTTTGGCTTTTAGACCAGCAAAATATCAGTTTCCAGGTAGAGAGCAGCTGTACTTTATTAAGCAAACCAACTAAAATTTATTAAGTACATCAACTAAATCTCGGCCATTCACTGATGCCAATGGCATGTCATCAGAATGCAGCATGATAGGGTCTGGGGCCTGCAGACAATTTACCTTTTAAGCTAGGAAGTTGAATGTAATATTTTAAAATACAGTCTTAACCTTACATAGATGTCTAATGTATCAGATGTCTCAAAAGTTAGAAATTGATGGTGGAAGATCAACAGTCCAGAACTACAGTGGTTCCTCACATGGAATCATCAACTATTAACCAGGCTAAGACTCATCACCATGAAAAAGAATAATTTAACAACTGAGGGAGATATCTTACAGATCTAACACAGCAAGCAGCACACAGAATGTGAGCAGGGCTTTATTGCCTCTTCCAACACAACGAGCAGGTGGCGTGAAGTGGAACGAGCAGGAGCCAGGCTCTAGATAGAGGATACATCTCTTGACAGTGTGTCATGAAGCACAGACTCCTGCTGGAGGGTGTCACAACAGAGTTCACTTGGCTCCAGAAAGGAATTGCGCAGGCACAAGAAAGAAACCACACGCAGTCCTATTATAGACAACAGGCACATTCTGGACCAGAAGGGCTGTCAAGACACATCGCTGTAGGATGAAAGAGTATCCTGAGAGTGTTACCATATGTTTATATCATTCCCATCCTCTTCCCTAGAGGCAGGCACTGCCCTTGGCCACTGCCAGATACACGGCACACTACCCTGATAGGCCTTATGGTTTAAGTCAGTGCTGCGGTTCCCATTAAGAGCATACAATCCTTTTCTCCACATCCAAACACACCAATAACCAGGTAATCCCACTGCTAGATGCACCACCAGCATGTTAAGGTGGTACAACTTCTGCACCCCTCAATCTGCTCCCTGACAGAATACAAACCGAAAGATACCCCCTACCTTCAAAAGATAAGCCAATTAAAAAAAGAACAGTCAAGACTCCTTTGATTCTTTTATAAAAAGCAATTAAAATCAGATTATAGACCATCAGTTCTTTGTTCTTTACCCTTCTTTACAGGAAAGAATGGCAGACAAAAGCAAGAATTGGTTTAGTCAACACAGAACAAACAAGTTCAAGTGAAATTGCTTTAAATTCTGTTCATTACAGCATCAGTGGCTGCACCATGCAGACCATGAAACACTTCAATAGAAATAAGTAATTTCATAGAACCATGAATTCAGTAATGAAGAATTTATCCACAGGCCAATGAATTGCACAGCAAAGAGTTTTGCAAATTAAGTAGTATAATTTACACACTGAATAAAATAGCCAGAAAAATGTCCTCTGGAAAGGATTCCGCTGACTGATGTTCCTGAACTAGACTTTATGTCTATGGCATTCACATTTCACACTAAATGAAGAGACAATGCACTCGAGAAAGGAAGTGCTCTCATCAGGAAACTAACTGTTCCTCTTCTGTTGTGGCATAAACAAACATAAATGACATATTGCCATCCTGACTACCACCAGAGAAATATTCATTTTCACAAAATGAGACCTATTATCATCAAAGCAATATGATATAATACAGCAGCAGTAGGCAAGGCAGAAAGTTACCAGTCACAGAGCCTTTACGAGGTTTGCAATGTAGTTTTCAGCTGTTACACAGATCGATCTACATATTTTCAAAAAAACACCCATACTCAAGTCTTGAGACTATACATGTTGGAAAGAAAACAGTTGTAATTATCCAGCAAGTAACCCAAAACGTACATAACCCTACAGATTTAGATATTTAACTTCATAAATCTGACCATGACAAAGTCTTGAAATGCTAATTTAAGAGAACCCAAATGTATGTAACTGAGAATTAAAACAGCTTAAGTAAAAATCCATTTGTAATACGCAAGGGTAGCTTCTCTTTGCTATCTCCCACAATCCCTCTGCTGTCACCAGAGTTAAAGCTGCTAGGTTCCAACAGACTTGCGATATTTTTATTGTCAAATTTACTGATATATAGTCCCCAAATCTAATTATCATAAAGTAAAACCAAGACAGAAAACATTCATATCTGAAGTTTCGTACACAAACAAAAAGCAAGAAAGCCAACCAGTCAGCCTGCATGCTACCCCATTAGATCATACAAAATACAATTTATTTTTTTAATTTTATTTTTTCTAAAGGCAGATTCCACTTTATGCCAAAGAACCCCACAGAATCCACAACTCCAAGTCATTAAGCACAATTTGCAAATAATTTGCACCACTAAAGAACACCAGGCCTGAAGACTGCTGAATCAAGTTTCTAATGGCCCCTTCATTTACTGTTACAGCAACCTGCTTCAGCATTTTTCAAATGGCAGATTCCTAATTATTTCCCCATGGAATCAGGAGCTCCTGCAGTGCAACACGTACTGACAAAAGTCCTGCTGACTTGCTCTTCCTATCTCATGGCCAGCTGCCATCAGCTCACTAACAGTGCAGGAGGGGATGAGCGCCTGTCCCCACCCAGGTGCTCCTCAGCCCCCCCGCAAGCCAGCTGAGGGGATCAGGTTGACAAGGTACCTTTTTTCCCTTTTTTCCAAGACAGATTTTCTTCCTAAACCAGCTTGCTGATGAACGTGTCTTTGCAAGAAAGCATCAAGTGCAAGCTGAAACACCAACTTAGCTATAATGGGAAACCACATACTCAGTTATGTTTCTCTGACCCTTAGGAGAGAGAGCCCACGAACCACAAGCTGAAAACCTCTCACCTGAGTGGAAATCTGTATTACTTGAGCAAAAGCAATGCAGAGAAAAGCCAAGACCTTGGGACCTGATCTCAAATTTTGATGGCTCATTGCTTGCTCTTATTCTTTCGGCAGCACTGCCCCATGCTGCAGCAGAGCCCAGATTCTGCCAGCTTCCAACACAAGCTTCCCAGCCGTGTTGCCACCGTCTCTTCCTCCAGCACGAGTTCTTGGCATGACTGACCTCAAACCTCGCTGATTACAGATGAAAGAAGCTGCATGCAAACTGGCTGTGAGAAAGCTGAACTACTAAATTACCTGTAATAGGCTGCACTTAACATTTTACCTGAGCTGCTAACTTGACCTGTCTTAACTATGATAAAAGTGAAACAAAAAGCATTACTAATTCAGCTTAACAGCCTAGTTCTTTATTTAGAAAGTACACACAGTAATTTTAAACTACATGAAAAATTTGAACAAATTCACTTGGGAGAAAATAGACCATTTAAGACTAACCTGTAATTAATTTTAACTTGAGTTAATTAACAGATTTCCTTGAAAATTCTCAGAAGATTAATTCTATATTCAGAAAGCAAAAGTTTTAAGATCACATCGCCACCCTCCTTCCAGAAACAAATTCAAACTAAGGGCAAAGCAAAACCAGTCTTGGTTACAAAAATCACAATGAAGACCCCTCAGTTTCACATGCCAAAATCGGACTCTGAATGTGCTTCACGGGAAGTCCTCAGGGGTTGCTTCCAATCCCTCAGGCTCTCCATCTACTCTCTCTTTCATGTGTGTTGTTTTCTAAAAGCATAGCAGCTCAAATATTCTGCTGTAAAACCGCAGTCAGAGCTCCACAAGAACAGGAAGTGCAGATTGCTTACGCTGGAGGTGCCCGTAAGTGGCCATACCATACGGAAACACCTCATTCTATGTCTGCAGCTGACATCTCTGCTCTCTGAACCACCCCCTGGCTCCTCATTGGACAAGTTTTTAGAATTATCAAAAAAAAGACACACCATATCTTCTTCCCATGAGGCTTTGAAAGCTTTTACCCATGCTTTTTAATGGCTAACCACAGGTTAAATTACCAGCATGAAGTTACACCCTTTCCCGATCCTAACTGCAGTATCATGCGATCCTAACTGCAGTATCATGCGTGTCTAGAACTCTGCTGAATGAGTTAACCACTTCCTTTCTGCCAGGTTCCCACCTGTTTAAACTTTGAGATTTTTGACTCAAAGGCAACATCATTTGGCTGATCAACAGATGCTACAGCAGCACTTCACACCAGTCTCAGAGCTTAAACATCTGCAAGGGGTGAAAAGCTTGGAGTGATTTCAGAACAAAGCAACAACTGTTTTGATACCTATTTTTCTTCTATTGACACCTTTCAGAGTTTGACAGTAGTGGCAGTCTACCTTTTAAAGTGTAAAAGACCTATTAAAAAAAAACCTGACTAAAAGCAGTTGGCGAACAAGAGAACTGCAGCTGTCAGCTCCAGACAGGTCATGTGTTTGCCCACAAAAGCAGGAAACAGCTAGCCCTGGAAATATCTAAGCACGCCATGAAATAACACATAAATTGCACCATAAGCAGGCTGCTAGGTCAATATTTTTCCCTAGTGCTCAACTTAACTCTTACATTTGTTAATCACAGCTCATTCCAAACAGGTGGCCAAAAATTCACTGATTCTTACAAAGTGTGCTAACACAAGAGAATATCCAGGACATAAAACAGCAGTTCAGCTGCAGACACTTATTGGAAAATAAGAAAATCCATACAAGGCACAGTTCCGCTGCAGTTTTACCAACACATCTCCGACAGTAAATAAGCCTGAATTTTCAACAAAGACAGGAAGCAAAGTAGATGAGAGTCTGGGAGTCACACAACCGAAGGGAAAACAGCTGAGCAGTTTCAGAAGCAGACACTCAGTTTGCTCCGTTTCCCAGGCTTTAATTGTCCAAGACAAAACCTCAAGAACGTGCCCTGCATCAGGGGATAATTGTTTCTCTATACCTTCACAGCCTACTTTGTGCTTGCAGAAGCACTTGGAGAACAGCTTCCTTTTTCTCATCGGCCTCTCAGCCCCTCTTCACGTGATGCATGGAATGCATTTTTTCCAAGAAAAAAGAAAATGAAACTAGAAGGAATAAAAATTGTAGGGATTTATGAACAGGTATGGCACTTGATAACATAGTTTTTTTTTTTTAAATGACATTTTAAAGTAATAACCTTTAAAATGAAAAGATGATGTACTGCCTGATCAGGAAACTCATTGCAATCTAGATCAAGGGATTATACTTGGATTTGTCAATCTGAAAGAAAACAGATATTTTTTCCTAATCTACTCTACCATTGAAGCACATTTATGCCCTCTACAATCTTATTACTTCCCTGTAATTTAGGGATACTTTACATCATGGAGATTTACCTTAAACGCTTTTTTTCAGACCTATAAAACCAAAGCAAGCCAGTCAGCTTGTTGTCCAAAAGAACAATTTTGAACCATTAAAATTACAACATAATCAAGAGGGCAGTACACATTATACAACCCCCAAGGCAGTGCAAGATGAATTGCTATTTTGATTTAAAAAAAAAAAAATCAAATGTGTTATTTCCACAACTGTAATCTCCCAACACTGATGACTAGTTTACCTACAGACTTCGCTGTTTGGCACCAGTGGAACGTGACAAATGCCAGGAACTTTAACAAAGTGGAAACATTATTTTAGGTATTCAGAAGAGTGCAAAATACCTTTGAAGGCTGTCCCCTGTTACAGGCAGATTTGAAAATCCTAGTTTCCACAAAGACATAAATTCTTAAAAATCCACATTAATTTGACTAAACATAACAGGACAGGTTTAGAGCACACTTTCTGTGTTCAGTCATGTTACTATTAATATTTATTTCTGAAACTAAGTAATTTTTGGCTGTAAATAGAACATTTTCTAAATGGGCTGAAGAGCTACACATTTTCCACAGAGCTTCCAGAAACTAAAAAAAACAAAAAAAAAAAAACACCACCAACAACACACTCTGGTCAATGGTTCAATTCAATGTGTTTCTTTCAAAAAAAAATCTTCTTTTCCATTTGCATAAATTCCACCCTTGGAATACCACAGCAGCTGATTATTCATTATTTAAATTTGCTTTGGAAATTAAACTCAAGAGGAAATATCTAATGCATGCCACACTGAAAATGAGCTGTGAATCTCCAAAATTAATTTCAGCCTCGTGTGTTAAGAAAGCTTCAAGATTCAAGTTCTTAACTGCCTCTTAACATTAAGAACTACTTATTCAGCAAAGCCCCTATATTACTTTAAATGTAAACCTCTAAGCTAATATCAAAAACTGAACCTATCATCCTTCAAAGTTTCACAAAAGCAGCTTCTCAGTTTTTTCTCCAATATATTTAACCTTGGTAACTTGACAAGTGAGTCTAAGTAAACAGTCATTTTTCCACATTTCAGCTGCTTCCAGCATTACGTAAACTTCAACATGAATAGGAGGAAAAACGAGGCAAGATTTTATTCAGTCTGATGAACAGCTGCACAAGTTGGTTTTTTTTTTTTAATTATATATACACACATACACACAGAGTTTTCAAGAAGTTGTTTGTGACAGATAAGCCACAGAGCAGCCAAAAATCATCATGTCAGCACTGGTAACCACTTGGTGAAATCACATTGCCTGTGGCATGCCAGACTAAAATGTGATGGTTCCTAGCCTATGATTCTTCAATCTTTTCAAGTTCAGGAGATAGCTTCATTAAAAGATTTGCATCCAGTTCTTACTGTTTTCACAGCAACTTAAGATATTATCTGGAACCACAATTCACCAGTAGAAGGGTGAATGCTTCTTTCAAGAGAAGCAGCTTATATTAGATTTTACATAGCTTGCCTTTAATGACAAAGGAAGGCAAGAAGCACGCAGCTATGGATCTCCCAACTCATCACCTACAGCAGAACTTCACCAGTTCTCTTGCAGACTTGAGATACAGAGGGTTGGGCCCTGAAGTATATTGTCACTGAGATACACCAGGGTTCAAGAGATGATTTTTAGATTTCAGTGGAGGAACATAAGAGAAACTTATTTTCAGCACCAATTCAGCTTAGGAAGAAAGAATTTTCACTGCATCTATTTTAAAAGTCTTTATATCATAATTGTCTGCAAAACACTTGTCTTGTCAATCTTGGCTCAGATCAAAGTGGAATTAAATCCAGTTTTTTGTCTTAATATAGCTGCACTCACCCTTCAGAGAGAAAAAGTTCTCTCAAAACATGCTAGAGCAGCATGAATAGAATGCTGATTGTTCTTTATTCTCCCTCAAGTACCTCTCTGAAACCCAGGAGAAGAAAAGTGGGCAAATACAAAGTTTGTAGTGTAAATGACCCATTCCACGACTGGATTTACTTGGTTGCTTGCAGAAAAAAAAAGAATTTAATGCTGATTTCTCTATCTGAAAGCTAAATATTAGTTTGACTTAATGAGTTCCAGTTGTAGTTGGAACACACATCATCCAGGAAATCTTTACAGTCCACATGGGCTTTATTGACACTGGTGATCTTCGTTACTCCTGTCTAGAATTAATTACCTCTTCAGTTCCACAAAACTCTCAGGGAATGGAGCACGATTTTCCAAATAAAATTTTTAAAAGTACTCAGCATCTAAACGCAAAGGTGAGATCCCAGGCAACAAGACCCAACGTAGAAACAGTGATTTTTGTTAGACAGCTCAGCATGAAGCACATTGCTGCTATATTGACCAAAGGTTTCTTCAAGAGGCTTTTCACTGACAGGTGAGAGTCTCTGGTGTGTGGGCTTAAACCTCTGTTTGAGGACACACTCTCTCAAAGGTTGGGGGCATATGAAAGAGAGGGACAGAAAAAAACTCAAACATAAAAACCGTATTATGAAATTTGTTTGATGGGTGCCTTAAATTCAAGCTTGGTACATATCAGGATGTGTTCCTCATTTCAGAAGAGCTGCTGATACAGTTAAAATAACATTATAGCACTTCTTTTCTTGAGAATATGCAACATAGTACTTCTACTTCAGTGAGCACAAAATTTGACAGCAATATTCCTTCCAGAAATACTTCAACTTATGCAATCACTACCCAACCAAGGGAAAACCATAAGAAAAGGCGTGAAACTATCATACACTGTTTACATTCTTTGAAGAATTTGGCTCATAGAGACTCCTCTACATACTTCAAAAAATGCATGACCATTTTGACAGATCACCATCAGGAAATTGACATGTTTCAAAAACCAGTAACATAACAGAAGTGACACAGCAGGAGAAGGATGTTCATCCAGGGATCACATTCTGAACAACTTCAAGTGACAACTCACTGCCATGACATAGATGAAATAAATCATATGTATTATCACTAATCTAAACTTCTAATCTCAGAAAGCATCCTGTTCAGCTGTTTCTTTTTATAAATATTCTTCTCCTCTTAGTTCACTGTTTTGTCAACCATCATTTTCTCATAGTTGCATATGTAGTATAGTCTCTTTTTCCAAAGGAGAAAAAAGCTTTTGTGTAAGAAAAGACTTAATATTTGTTAAAGATTACCCTTCAAACATTATCCCCAAGCTACAGAACAGTTTTAGAACTCAAAGCTAGTAGTCAGAAGTGTTTCTAATTACACCCAATAGAGCACTGTGAAAAAACACAATGTCAGCATTTTAACTCCAATAACTTAAGAAGAAATTTTGCCTTCAATTCAACAGCAAGGTAAAGACTCATTAATTCAGCAAACAGCCAGAGAATTTTGTCCACGAAACTAATTTTGGTTGACTGAGCTAAGAACAAGAACTAGCATCCTTCACTGAAGGCTAAAGTTACACACACAATCAAATTTAAATTAGCAACCATCTGAAGCCTAGCTATCAGAAGTTTATGGTCTTTTAGGACCTTATCATACTTATCACAGTCAGGTTCTTCACCTCTAATGAAAATAACTGTTCTCTGCATCAAAGTGTTTGCAAGAGCAAGACCTGCATATGTAATACTGGAGGCAGCTTTAAGAACAAGATAAAAAGAAACAGAAGAATTCCCTGTAGAGCGATCTAGCCCTTTTTTGCCCTGTAACTGCAAAGGACCACTTCTGTAAGGAACTCTGCACTCCAAACCATGTGATCTATCTAAATATTTACACCATAAACACTATTAAATCTCTCCTCTGAAGCCCCTAAATATAGTGTTTTCAGCAAGTGAAACAAAACAATTACTATTTAGATTATTATTGAGTTTTAACTGTTTTTATCAGGTAGAAGTTGACCTGACTGTTCTCCTCAACTGCTCTTCGTAACTCATGAGAGCCACACAGCTGTAGTTTTGGCCAAATATACCTAAAAATGTCAAATACCTACTTCCTTTCTGTTTTCTAAAGAAAAAAAAAAAAAGGATGGACAGTGGGAGAGAAAGAGAAAGAAGGAACCTAATTAGGATTTTTTTTTTTGTTACCATTTGTAACATCAGCACACAAATTAGCAACCATGCACCCAAGAGACTTTTTCATCATCTCTCTGGCCTCCCTAGCAATTTTTTTTCCCTCCCCCCAAAGCACTGACAATGCTCAGAATGCTTTCTCCTCTTTCATTCAGGCTTATTCTCACCTTTCATGGCTTTCTCTGTGCTCTCTAGTCCTACAAACTGTATACTGATGAAGACACAACCACAACAATCTTTTAAGCAACATATTTGACACTGTCTCCCATACTAGAATAGATTGCCCCCAGTAATCAGTTGCAACTATGCCTTGAGCCTACTTTTGCTCTAATTTTAAGATAAATCTATGGACTATATCTAAACTTTGGGGGAAAACGAGAACACATTATGTAAAAAAATACTCTGGGTACAGAGGAAACCATCAAAACACGTATCTCTCATATGCTGTATAGCACGCAGATCTGTATGTTCTGCAGTATCTGTCAAACAGAGCCCAGCAAGCACTCAGCAATACAAGGAACTGTCAAGGAAGAAAATTACAGAAAAAATTAATACTTACAGCCATAATTAACTCAAAAGGGTGTTTATACACCCGTACGGGGGATTGGTACTTCTGCACCATAGCTGCAGTTAGTAAGATCAACTCAAACCTGAAAAAGAAATTTTTAAAACCATCTGTCAAATGTAGGAAGCCATTTGCAATCTTCTCTTACAATTATTCTGTGCGTGATACCATGCTAGCAATTCTACAGGAAATCCTTCATAATTCCTTGACGACTTTTTTTTTTTAGAATATACAATGGGGCCCTGAAAAGCTATGTATATTTTCTTAGAAATGACTTATCATTTCTTCCAAAGAGAACATAAAATTAGCACATCTTCAGTTCACTTTTAGTAACAAATCTTCAACACACTTTATGACTCTTCATCAGGATGGTGCGACTTCCTGTGCTGCTGCTGCCGGGAACCAAACATTGACACACACCAGCTGAAGGAAGGAAAGCATGGCTCAGTCCCCCAGTATGGTATGTGGGCTGCCTTGCTTATAGGTCATTCTGAATGGGGATGGGTTTCAAAGGAAAAAAATAATATTAAAAAATATACCAAGTGTTAAAACCCTTTGCTTTCATAAAGAAAAAAAAAAAAAAA
>VZTO01025943.1:38324-48362 GCA_013400615.1 Syrrhaptes paradoxus
CAAATAAAAAAGAAAAATGATAAGTAAAAAAAAGAAGCGTTTGAAAAAAAAAAAAAAAAAAAAAAAAAAAAAAGAGGAAGCGAGGAGAAAAGCAAGGAAAGAAGCTGCATTTCTGGATGGTAGCATACAGCAGTGAGCTCTTTACAAATCTGCTGAGGAAGGCACTTGCACAACACATGGTTTGGGCAGATCAATGAAGCTGCAAAATGGCCTGCTCCTGGCAGGCACACAAATCCACTTTCTAATGAAATTTACAGCAAGTGGAATTTAGGTCACTACTCGGAAGCATTCAGTTTATTCCAGGCTGCTTTTTAAATATTTAAGAAATAGCTGTCAAATTAAGCCTGCTCACCTCTGGCTGGAAGATCCAACTTGGAGCCATAGCAGATTTCTTAGCTACAGATTTAAAAAAATAATAATAATTTTAAGCCTTCTTGGATTGCCCCCTCCCTCCATCATCTCAGCACAGTGACTGAAACCAGGCCAGCTCCTGCCATGGGGGGAGTGAAGGGCCCCAGCGATGCTGATGCTGAGCCCAGCCCAGCCTCCTCAAGCTCAGCCCGTCAGGGTCAGAGCAGGGGGACACCCAGACCTGACCTTCCTGCAGCCTCCAGCAGTACCCACAGGACTTGATCTGCCGCTGAAGGAAGCCCAATACTACAGCCAGAGCTAAAAGCAGCTCTGAAGGGAGCCGCTGAAAGCAGCCTCTTAGCAGAGGTGAACCTTCACTGATGGCTGAGCGATGCCGGGTGGAAGGGTCTGGGCTGGACGGGTGGCTGCCAGCACTATCCCCAGATCTCATGCTTTAAGAGAGCTGCTGGAGCCTCTTTGATGGGTGGTGGAGAGGGAGGAAAGGTGGAAACCAGGCAGTTCTTTGGCCTCAGCCCCAAGTCTCCATGCTCTCAGTTCCTGTACAAATCAGAGCAGAAGTACAGACATTTCCTCTTCCGACAATGCAAAGTTCAACGCTTTGCATAACATGCTGACAGCATTAACCGCTTCCTGCCCCAGCTGAAGGTCCAGCCTGCCGGGCACAGCCCTCAGAGCTCTGCCAGCCTGAGCACAAACCAGGAGCTGAGGAGGGGAGAGCAGGAGGTGGCTGAGAGCCCAGCCATGCTCCCGGTGTGTGACTGCACGGTGCTGGCTCCTGACCGGCTCCTGAGGACTGACCTTATGGCTACAGGGGCTAACGGCTTAATGCAAGGGGAGAAGCCACCTCCACTTGTTGGGACGTGCTTTGGAGGTCAAAGCAGTTTTCCCCATCACTCACCAACTCACCATACCTTGGCAGCCGCCTGCCCACCCCCAGCCTCCATTGCCTGCAGCCAGGGCATCTCCCCTGCCCACGGGACCTGCGCCCCTTTCCTGGGGTCTGGCTTTCCTCCAGCCCAGCCCCAGCACTCAGGATTTGGCCTTTCTGCAGCTGAGGTAAAACACGTGCATCTGCAAACACCTCTGCCTCCTTCCTCGTTATTTTTGACTTGCAGACAGAAATACCCATTTCATGCTCAGCGATGGAGGATTTGCTTGGCTGGGTTATGACCCTGGCTGCTGCTCTGCAGCTGGCTTCGTACCAGGATCTGGCACTGGAGGACACGCTTGGTCTCTGACCTACCATCCATCATCACTCATGGGCTTGGACGAGGTGCACGCAGCCTGGCACCATCCACCACGGCCCGGCGGTCCTTTCCCTCCACTCTGCCTTGCCAGACAGTATCAGGGCATGGCGAAGGCTGTGCAGGGAGAGGGACGAGACAGTGGCACAGAGAAAATACCATCCCTGCACAGCTCCATGAGCCTCGCTTTCCTCTCCCCTTCTCCGGGCAGCACTGCATGCCAGCCTCCTCTGGATGGCTCAGCTGGACCCTGGCTCCGCTCAGCCCTCGAGCTGCGAGCGCATGTGCAATCAATCACCCTGGGGTTAATTCACACCAGTGTCCGTCCAGCTGGGTTGCAGAGCTGGCAACAATGCCTTTGGATGGAGAATATTGCGGGTGGGCTCAGGACACTGGCATCCCGCTGGCCTCCCCCCGCCGGAGCTGGGACCCGTCCCCTGCGTGCCTCCATGGAGCTGCCGCCCCTCACCCTGCCTCAGGCCTCCTGCTGCAGCTCCAGGACGGCAGAGAACCAGAACCAGCAGTCGGTTGCTCTGTGTCAGCACAAAACAGACCCAGCAGCCGGGCCACGCACACCTTGCTTTGCCCATCCTGTCTAAATCCAGAACATTGTGCACAGACCAGTTAAAAACAACCAGCCCAGGGGAGAGCACGAAACAGGTTCCAGCAAAATCAAGGCAGCCCAGCAGAGCAGGGAGCCTCGCTGCAGGTTTTATTTTCACACATCTTTTATGACCCCTTGGCCAGATCCAGGTTTTCTATTCCACAGGAAATTCCAACATCTAAAAACCCAAATCAGGCCAAATTCAGAGGGTTTGGGGTTTTTCTTTTGCAGAAACTTTAAAGAAAAAGGAAGAAGCTGTCATTCTAGAGTGCTGGGTTTGGGATCAAGGACTGTAAGAAGAAACACTCGCAGCATCCCCATGTCCCAACCTTGCTGAATGCAGGCAGCGTCCTTCAGCTGATCCCAGTCTCCCCGCAGAAACACAACGGGCAGAACTTTTTCCAAAAAAGCTCTGGGATGTGCAGAGCATGACCTCACCAGTCAGAAATGGAGGAACGGAGAAAGCCGTGCGCAGGCAGCAGGCTGGGGCAGGCAGAGCCAGCGAGGCTGCAGCTCCCCGACCCGCAGAGCTGACGTAAGGACTGGATGCTGCCAAAAGGCAGAGGTCCGGCTCGCCCAGTGCCCACCAGCACCTTCTGTGGCCAGCCTGGTTCCTTAATCCAGCAACAATAAAATGCTTCTCTGCCAGGTCAGCGAGTTGCATCAGCTCCCTGCGAGGAGCAAGAAGAGCCAGCCTGAGCTGGGCACGGTGGGCAATGCAGCTCCCTGCCTGGAGGGACGGGCTGCTGGAGCAGCTCCTGTCCCCATGTCCCCAGAGCGGGCAGAGGAGTCGTGTCAGGGTGCAGGGTGATACAAGCAGAGAAATCCCACGTGCTGGGAAACAGGGACCCAAGAACGCATGGGAGGAGCGGAGGGGAGCTGAGCCGCTGGGGGCTAGAAGAACAGGTTGGATGCCACCGCAGGGCAGCCCACCCACCCGTGGCAAAGGATTCGAGCTGCTCCCGTCCATGGAGCCATTTTCAAGCAGGCTGACAGAGGCAGAGCTGGATCAGGAGCTACAGAGAGCCAGGGGCCATGCGGGGAGTGCAGGAAGGGTGCTGCCCCAGGGCAGGGTAACAGCGCTTGGAGAGCCTCCAGCTCTGGGACCTGCCAAGGAGCAACGTCCCCTCCTGCTAGCAGGGGCCTTGCTCCAGCAAAGCACACTTCCCCTCGGCACGCTGTCAGCACGGGGAGCGCGTCCAAGCAGATAACTCATTGCTCTGGAGAGTCGTCTACTCATGAGATGAGCTATTCTTACTGGCGCAGGAAGGAAAGACTCGCAAACAGCAGAAACAAGCGCAGGGCTCGACCTTATCGCAGCGCACAGGGCACAAACGGACGAGGCTCCTCCAAACGATTACTCATGCTTCGATGGTGAGGTCCTGTTTGCAAAAACACAGAGCCGCAGTGGTGGCCAAAGCACTTTGCACACAACGTTCTTCACAGCCAGGGAAGAAAAATAAACGGCACGTGCTTGGGAGAGCGGGGGCAAAGCATTGCTTGGGGGCCGGGCTGCGTTTGGGTGCAGCTCACACATGGACACCCACCAGCACCCCCAGCACCTCTCCCAGGTGCCTCTGCAAGTCACGCAGGGCTTGCAGAGACCCTCCCATTGCCCAGAACTGACCTGTTGGGGAGGTGGGAAATCCTCGGAAAAGACAAGCTGTTTGACATCGCCCACCTTCACACGGGCAAGAGCGAGCCACCAGGGATGAGGGACAAGAACCTTGTTGACCACAGGGTTAGAAATTATTTCTTTCCTGGGAAAGCCTGGAGCTAGCCACGTTGGGGATGAATTTTGCCCAATTAGTGGGCAAAACCAGCAAAACAGCACAGGCTTCAAAACATATCCCTGCAACATCAACACTCCCTGACAAGGGTGCCTGCTTACTGTCTTTATGGCTCACAGCCACTTCAAGTTGTAGGAAAACCAAATGGGCCACTGATAAGCAAACCCAGGCACACCCATTTTCCCGGGTCACGAGAGGCTCCGGAGCAGGGTTAGGGGATGCATCGACCTGCTCCAGACATGCACAAGCTGCTTTTCCCCTGCAATTTGAGGCACTTCAGTTGATAAATAAGATCCTTAAGCATGATTTGCAAGTTGCACAGCCCCAAATATCCAGCTGACCCCCTTCTCCCAGGTTGGCTGTTCTTTCCGCAGAGGAAGGCTGTTCACAATCTCTAATCCACTTTGATGCTGGTTAAGCAGAGACCTCAGCACACCCAGCCCGGACCCGTCAGCCCGAAGAGGCTTTTACTCAAACAGTGCTTCTGGTTCAGCTAACAACTTCAGCCGCTGGACTGTTCTCACAGCAAGACTCCAGGAGAAGCACCGGGATGGGCTGGGGACCAGTCATGTGCATGCAACCGTAGCAAGACACAGCATCCCCCAGGAGAAGCTGGGGAAAGCACATTTTTTTTTTTAAAGGCAAACAGTAACCGTCTCCCTGCTGACCCATTCTGAATTAAAACCTTCAAAGAGAACATTGACATTATTTTTGCAGAAGCAACAAAGAAGTAAAATTTCCTTGAAAATAAAGCAAAGGCAGAAAATCCCTTGCAGGACTGCCCTTCCTCCAGGCACTGCCCCACCTCCCCACTCCCACTCCTCTCAGCCCCACAAGCACCCCACATTTCAGCTGCTTCCCCATTGCTCCCTGGCAAGGTAAGGGTCTCTAAGGTAAGGGTCGAGCTCCAAAACATCCAAGGAGCCCATTGGGTACCAGCAGCCAGAGAGGAGCGCATGCTGCTCTGCATCTCAAGCCACAGCAATCGTACTCACAAAGATCACAGAATGGTTTGGGTCAGAAGGGACCTTAAAGCCCACCTGGATGCATTCCTGTGTGATCTGATCCTGGTGCTCCTGCTCCGGCAGAGGGATTGGTCCAGATGATCTTTCGAGGTCCCTTCCAATCCCTAACATTCTGTGATTCTGTGTGACCATCCAGTGCCACCTCCTGCCATGGGCAGGGACACCTCCCACTAGCCCAGGTTGCCCAAAGCCTCATCCAGCCTGGCCTTGAACCCCTCCAGGGATGGAGCATCCACAGCTTCTCTGGGCAACCTGGGCCACTGCCTCACCCCCCGCACAGGAAAACATTTCTTCCTCACATCTCATCTCAATTTCCCCTCTTTCAGCTTAAAACCATTACCCCTCATTCTGTCACTCCACACCCATCTCTCCAGCAAGTGCTGGAGCAACGCCAGCATTGCTGGGTTCGGTTCTGCTCGGGAATTCTTGAAATCACAGAGGCAAAATTCAGGGAGGAAGAAATCCTGCGCTCAGACAAGGAGCCAGCGTTGCCACCATGAGCTGAGTGCCTCCTGCAGCACTTCCTACGAGCCACAAGCACGGGGAGCACGCACAGCCCAGCAAGCAGCACGGGTTCACAGCCCCGCACCGTGCATCAGCCTCAGGCGTGTCCTGGGAGCGTTACTGATGGAGGGGAAATTTCCTCTAGCCGTGAAAGGAAATCTAGGAGCAGGGCTCTTTGCAGTGCAAGTGAAAAGTTACTACTTGCTGTTAGCAAGGGTACATTTTACTCCCTGGTGGAAGGAAAGGGAATGTGGCATGTACACATTAACCCTCCAAGCAACCTCTTCCAGGTGCCAGCACTGGGGGTGGCCACTGTCCGTGTCACCTACAGCAGGGCTGCCTGCCCCGCGGCACACACACACATTGCTTACCAGCGATTCCACTGGCCAGGGCCAAGCACCGTCCTGCGGAGCAGCATCACCCCATGGGGCATGCAGCCGGCCCGGCTGATGGTTATATAATGCACAAGCAACCCGGGCTGCTGCCAACGCGCAGAGCGGGGATCTCCAACAGGAACGTAATCCTGTCATGGCCTCAGCTGCCCGCACATCTGACTAAAGGAAGAAAGCCTCCCGATTTTCCAGTTTCAGTGAAATTCAACCATTCGTGGAGCTTCACACCCTCTAGTGGAGATGGGAGCTTGGCACACCGAGGAGATGCTCTCAGATCCTTCAGCACTGCTGAATTCAGGATTGAATTACCCCTGCAGATCCCCAGTGCACCTCTACACATCTCCAGCGTGTGATTGCCCCAGGCACAAGCCACAAGCGTCAGTGCAGAAGCAGTTTTACATCCCTACTGCCTGCGTGCACACTTGTAGCACGTTAAAAATCTTTCTAGTTTGTCCATGCACAATAGCAAGTATTAAATATGAAGAAAGGAAGAAAGTCAACTTTGAGAACTGGATTTTATTCACGTTGATCACTTACTTAAGCAGAACTACTTTCTATCCCCTAAAAAACCCACACAGGTATAACCGAACTGCGAAGGCAGGGCTCTCACCATCCTGCAGAGCGATCTTCCAGTCCCACCACCTGAAAAGAAATAAGCAGGAGGTTCAGCCACAGCAAGCACACTGCAGGGAAAGCTGGGCACAGGCATCAGAGCTGCTCAGCGTGCGTGCCAGACAGTCAGACCCCACAACGCTGTCACAAACCGCTCGTGACCCCAGGCCCTCCTGCAAACGGTTACGTGTTAACTGAAATGAGAAAATGCTTTAGCTGACAGGAAAATCCTCAGTCCTCAGTCAGACAAATAACTTTGTTTTTAAAATTAAGATTCTTCAAGCTCATAAGATACTTCTCTGACTTACAGCCAACTTTTCCCTCCCATAAGAAACCTGACAAGTTTTAAATATAGCAACATTTATAAATTTTCAACTGAAAGGATAAATACAGCTCATTTTCCAGATGCAACTAAGCTCAGGATACTTGCAATCACCCTGCCTAGGCCTCCATATACTTTCTTGACAGCCCATGTGGCTCAAAATACCTATTTGTAACCCAGGGAAGAGTGACATTAGTGAAAGGAAAGGGAAATGCTTGTTCAAATAATAACCTGAACAAAGGACGTCAGTCTGCAGCCGAACACAAGTGAAATGTCTTCTAACTGCAGCCGAAGACTGTCAGGCAGCTCTGCCCAGGGCAGTCCAACATCAGGAGACAAAAGGAGCGAACTGGTTGCAAATTCAAAGCATGTGACTTTGCATCTAGTGAACAAAGTGCAGCTTTGATCGGTGCAGGAGACTCTACCCGGTCAGTGCGTCAGCCAGAAATCCAGCTGAAGCCAGAGACCACTGTCCTGCGCAGCCCCATCTCTGGATCAGCGTCAACTGACCCAGCCAAGAGAAGCAGCATGCCACCGTCAGCTCTCACAAAAATCCTTCCTGACAGCATTTCTACCGTGAAAACTTCCAACAGCACACCAGTGCCAACCAACCCTTTTGGCACCATCTCCTTCCCAGCCCAGGGAAAGCTACTCTCAAGCCTGCGGGGTGAAGGCTGCCACATCAACCCAAGCACACGCCCCATCATACCAGGGGTGGGAACACGACTGCACATCTCCTGGAACGGCTGTAACACAGCCCAGAGCTTATGGTGGTTGATGCTGACAGCTGAAGGCCAGATGTGTGGCCAGCACAGCGCTACCCTCCTAGAGTGGTCTGAGCAAATCAGAGCCGGCAAAGTGAGTTTATCCTGGGTCAGTGTTGTGTCACAGGGACACAGCGCTTGGGTCTGGCACCAGAAGGCCCCAAGCCAGAGACATTGCTTCTTTCTGCTGAGGCATAGTAGGAACGGTGTTTCTTCAAAAATATACTTCATATCTGGCAGAATCAGTTGGGTAAGAGAGAGAATGGAAAAAAATCACCACCTGAAGGACAAGCAGGTGCAACACAAAGAATTAACAGTGAGCTTGTTAACAGATCAGGCTCACAAATTAACGCCCCACTAAAATGATCAGGGACAGTCCACACATCTGGTTAAAACAGCACAAAACTGGACAGAGCAATAGCAGATCAGGGCTCCCAAGGCAGATATATCAATCACATCCTCCTAGCTCAGGCGCAGCTGGTGTGCAGTGCCCCATTTTTAAGATCTGATTGGAAATACAGCATCTGGAAGCTTCTGCACGGCCACTGTGCACACCGCGGTCTCTACAGCGCAGCAGAACTCCCCTGCAAAACAAAGCCTCTGTGGTGGGGAGGAAAGAGAGGCAGAAAAGTTGTTTTGCCCTCCCCCAAACTATACAGTCCATCCTCTCCCTCCCAACCTTTGATACTGTTCGCTTTCCCATAACTTCATTAACATGCTAAAAAGTTACTTGTTTTCCTCTCCTCAGCTTGTTTTTGCTGCTTTATTGGGTTAAATCTGCTCACAGATGGGCCCAATAAATCCCAGTGCCAGGTCTAGGTGAGCAAAGGGAGCACTCTGCTTGGACTGCAGAGGAGTCTCCCATTTCAGCACCAATGAAATATGAATTCATTTGATCCCAAACTGCACTGAGAGAGCTCGCCAATCACCAGCAGATCAGCTGCAGCCTCACACAAAACACCACCTGATGGTAGAACTGCTTTAAGAAGCGCCTTCTTCCTCCCACTGTCTGACAGCTCCTCAGTTGTACAGGAGCAACCATCTGGGGTGACCTCGCTGTGCACCAGATCACCCAACCAACACCAACAGCAAACAGGAAAAGCGCCTTTTTTTTTTTTTTTAAGCAAAGAATTTTTGTCAGAAGCCAGGATCCCTTTGGTGCCAGGTTCACAGTACTCGCCTTTCCCACTCCCCTTGCCACGTCTGCGAGAGCACGTGCTCACTTGAGCTGTGACCCCAGCTGAACTCCCCAGCTGTAGCAGAAAACCAAACAGTAAAGAAAATCACAGGCGATCACAAGAGAGCAAAGTACACAACTTCCAACAAAGCCTTACCATTTGCTCTAGTAAAGAAACAACCTTATTAGTAGTCCCTGCTACACGGGGAACACGGTTTTGGAATTCAAATAGTACCAGTGATAAATCAAGTGAAAAAATACATGAGCAACTTAATCTAAATTCTGCTTTCTATGTCTGTAAAACTTGCTTGCAAAGGAAGGGCAATGGCAGTTTAATTTTGCAAGAATATTTTTAAAAGAATCACAGAATGGTTTGTAAGGGACCTTAAAGATCATCAAGTTCCAAACTCCCTGCCATGGGCAGGGACACCTCCCACTAGCCCAGGTTGCTCAAAGCCTCAGTATGAAGATGCAGTGTGTGTTACAGGGACTAACTTAAAGCTGCTTTTCCTCAGCTGAGGGAGGAGCCCGTTGTATGCAGTATCATACATGACCATCAAAAGGCTGCATGAATGCTCACACCTGGTACTGCACAGGATGAACCCCAGCACAGAGCCCGCCTGGGAGTTGATCTCGGGCACGGGTGAGGCTGGCTGGTACGAGGCTGGGCCCGCTGGCCCTGCCACCCAGGAGCCTTTCCCCAGCCCGGCGCTGGCTGCAGCGCCCACAGACCCCTCGTGCCCCCTACCCCAGAGGACACATGGGGCTCACCCGACTCCCCCAGTTCTCACCTCACAAATGGAAGAACTGACGGCCGATATAACCACCTGTGGTCATGATCCAGGGTGGTGGGTTCCCTGGGGCTGAGCCCTGGCAGGAAATCCTGCAATGCACAAAGTTTTGGGAAAACTCACAAAGATCAGTGCCAGTCAGGCCACCTCCATGCAGCACCACAAGCGCCCTTGCCCCCTCCCTGTCGCACAGCTCACCCTTTCCACCCCTTGGGCCCAGCTCAGCCCTCCTCCTGCCCCTGCCCCCCCAGCCCGTGGCAGTGCCCACCCCACACCCCCCGTGTGGGCTCCAACACCTCCATAAGTGGGTTGTTCCCTGCGTGGCACCCCAGCTCTCCTGCTACCCCCATGTACCGCCCCCCAGGCCCCCACTATACCCCCCACACTGGACCCCATATCCTGTCCCCCAGGCCCCCAATACACCCCCCACACTGCACCCCA